>JBBGZY010001229.1:0-105000 GCA_037952925.1 Lithobates clamitans
TTCCTGTTCCACCTGGAAACTTCAAAGCAGGAAACCTTTGCTATGACCAAGCGAGTTCAACACCTCGCCAACTGCTTCTGAAATTGTTGGAAGATGGAGTATCTTTCTACTCTGCAAGGACGCTAGAAATGGCAACGCCTGAACCCTAACATACAAGTTGAAGATCTTGTTCTGCTTAAGGACCAGCAAGCTGAAAGAGTCAAATGGCCCATGGGACTTATTGTAAAGAGCGTTCCTAGTGATGACGGTAAGGTACGCAAGGTGGAGGAGAAGGTTTCAAGACAAGGGACTGTTAAAGACCTTCATCAGACCTATCATGGAACTTATTCTGCTCTTACCCTTTGGAGAATGAACTTGTTTGCCTACGCTGCTGGATCCTATCTGCGACTTCAAGAAGAAAGTGTCTTGGACTTAAGTTGACATATCTTGAAGCCTTGAATTAATAGTTGTTGTTTTTGCATTATATGCATGTTCTTTATGTCTTTCAGGTCTTCAAGACATCCAGCAAATTACGCTGTTGTTATTGTTGTATAGTTGTATCACTACCGTTCTGATATATATATAGTGACATTTACCAATGCCAGACGGGGAGTGTGCTGCCCCCAACAGGGCATAGAATTTATATATATTGTTTTCCTAACCATTTTTCTATGGACTTTTATGTTTAGTTTACATGCTGCCATCTAGTGACCCTTTGTGGTAATGTACTTGTCCCTCAAGCTTATTTTACCTTTATGTTATGACACACTTCCTTTGAATGTAATGTTCCACCCTTCTTCCTGTGTTTGTACTTCCTGTGTCATCTATGCAGTTAACAAGCCACATGTAGCAGGGCACATGTATTCTCCATTGTAAGCTACAGACAGTATCATCTTTTGACCGCACAATACCACAACCTATTCATCTTGGATTCAGCAATCTGCAGCAAAATATAAACACAAACTTTCTATCAAATGAAACAGAACCTCATATTAAATCTGATAATTCATTACCAGCTGCACCCACTGTGACCACCACAGTTTATAACAATAATAATAATACAGGTGAAGTTCAGCTTGTAATGAAGCCTTTGAAACCAAAAGAATTAGACGCAATTCCTAAAGAAATAGGAATGGTTCCATACCATGATTTAAACAGATTTTTAAAATGGTTTTGTGACGTGCAGCAGGTCAGAGATATGTACAATCTCAACCCATCTGACTTAGAAAGAGTTTTTCAACATTGTTTAGGAAGTGGTCTTTGGATGAGAATTAAGCAGATCTGTATTCAGCCTCTGAGGACAAGGGACATATTACTGGAATTATTATGTGTTTTGTATGGTGTACGTTCTGATGTTACTATTCATGGGAGGATCCAACAGATGCAAAACGAATCTCCATATGAATTGTCAGACAGGATAGCAACTATTATGGAATTATTGGTCGGTAATAATCTTGCATTTGAGCGTGGGGGCTTGATAAATATGAGTATGTTTCTAGATGCATTGCATGAAGATATCAAACAAAATATTTGATTAGTTACCCCAAATCCTCATGATTTAAACGACATATTGTTGAGAGCAGACCATTTATGGAGAAAGTCAAATGAGCAGGCTGTCAAAATTGATTTAGCCACATTGTTTAGGACAAATACTGAATATAAAGATCAAAAGATAATATCTCATGATAACACCCAGAGAGGAGACACCGGGTCAAATATAGGTGATATTAATATGAAAAACAGAGCTGATCCAAATAATAATAAGAAAAGGTCCAAGACCTGGATACCGTTTTCTCAGTTAAAACAAAAATATGACCACCTGAAGATTGAGTATGACAAGATAAGAGGGGAACGTGATAAATTATTAGAGCAGTTGAAGGGGGTACAAGATGTACATTCTTCAGATCTGTTTTTGAATGCTGATGACACTTCTCTAGCAGTGGGGGTGAATAAGCTTCAAACTGTAAACGTGTAAATAGTGCTTTGTTTTAACTAAGGACCTTGCTAATGAGTTTTTGTTGGAGAGTTTTGTCTTTCAGATACTGCCGGAGATGCTCGTTTGCATGTGAATAGCAGAAGCACTAGAAGTATCTGACATTGCTGGCTAGTGGGGGAGAAACGATGAATAGACAATATATCACTATTCAAGGAGTTATAAAGAATTCATGGACTCTCTCAATATTCATCAAGCAATGGACCTTTTTTTTTTTTTTTTATATATATATTTAAAAATCTAAGATGAGATGCTGCACAATGGCTTGGCATAGCATAAATTATAGTATGTTGGGTGTTTTTTTTATAAGAGGGGTGAGTGAAATTCATCACTCCAGTCATGATTTGAAACTTTGTTGAATCCGTTGTTTATAATATGCTAAAGGCTATGACATATATGGGTGAAAAAGACCTTTCTACCTTTCATGGTGAAGATACTGGCATTTCCACTGCCGCTTTGTCTGGATAGAAGATCTGATAAACACTAATGTCAAGCTGATTCTATCTGAACCATCGTGTGGGGGTATATGTTGGTATACCATTCAGGTGGAATTATGGACTGAATGATCCAAGTAACTACTCTATTGAAAGCAATGAGGGGTCGGCCTACAGCAAATTACAAAAGCAAGTTGTGGCTGGCAATCAACAAATTCTAGTACTTGACAGCTACACAACAGGTCATCATTGCTCAAATAGGAAATGGAAAGAAGCAGATGTGAATTGTAAAATGCTTGCAAGATGGACTCATGAATGTCAAGTGCAAGGAAATAGTTTGCGGCACAGTTTTTACTGCCGTATCCAAACCTTTTGACCTTGAAAGTGCTAGTACATTGATAGTTCTTCTTACCATAAAGATGTAAGTAGAGTGTTTGTGTAAAAGCATTTTTAAAAATGAAAAGCTTGAGGCTGGAGATGAGAGAATCCTGGACTTATGTAGATTGGAGCTCCCAGAGCATACCAAGTTTACGTTTGGTGAGATGGTGAGAGATGTGATGAAGTCAGACCGAAGAATGGACTGTGACATCAGCTCATCTTTGCACAATTTTTAAGATCTGGATGTGATATAATAAGGCCTAACAGCTATATGGGCCACTGATGTTTACCAAATCCTTTTCCAGTCATGGTCTAAAAGTTATATTTTCTAATAACTGTTTCATGGGGATATTTTAGAGGCTGGTGAAGAGAGATGTAACCAGTTTTCAACTTCATATTTTATATGAGCCATTGTAAAGCATTCAGTACCTTAAATCGTAATGATATTTTTGTTGTTTGATTTATGGGTCAGTTCTAGTAGTTAGAACTGACCCAATGGTGGTATATGTTGTAAAATGATTGCCGAATTATGTGGGATATTATACTATTTTATATATGTACACATACAGTACAATATTGACCTAGCAGAAACTCCCTCCCAGGGTACTAGTATATAAAAGGGGACTTTTTGATGTTAATATGCAAGAATACAGATTAGGAATGTAGGTATTCCAGGACTCAAAAGGGTGTTCAGGTGGTATATGTTAATCTAATCTAATTACACATATCTAAGGGGACTTGTTGATGTTGATATGCGGGTGTGCAAATTGAGGTGGTTTATGACTGCAGCTGTTCACGGCTGGGGGTTGTTGTCAGTCTGAAATACTAAAGCATATCAAAGGCCTGAATGGTAACGGCCAATCAAATTGCTCAGCCATTCAGTGTCTAGTGAATATAACATGGCGTTCAGTCTATAGTTTAGTCCTGTCTGTGTGTAACCATGAAGGCACAGATCTAGGAAAAATGGGACTCTGAGTTATGTACTCTGCTGGATTTTTGTCATCTGTGGATTTTGTTCTGTGTTTGAAGTCAATAAAGTGCATCTCTCTGGAAGAATTGGGTTGCTGCGGAAGAGTACTTACATCATCATTATAATAGTTACTAAATTAATTATCTATCCACTATACATCATATCACTACACCTCCCAGCCCCCTTTCTATCTAATGATCTAATGATCGGTAAGCTGCAATATATTACACGGGGTGGATTTTCAGTACCAAAAGCGGTAACCCCGACTCGGGATCACATCGCAGGATCCATGTAGAGGTTACTTACCTTGTCCCCTGGATCCTGCGATGTCTCCCCGCTGTGATCCGCGAGCCGCCGCGTCTCGCTCGATTCACAGTGCCGAGCTCCCTTCCCTGCGAGCGTTGCGCACACGCACAGGGACGGAGTTCGGCGCCATATTCAAAAAGTCAAAAACACAGTATAGATACAGTATACTGTAATCTTACAGATTACAGTACTGTATCAAATAATTACACACCCCCTTTGTCCCTAGTGGTTTCTCCAGTGCCCTGCATGCAGTTTTATATTATAAATACTGTTCTTTCTGCCAGGAAACTGGAGATTGTCCATAGCAACCAAAAAATGTCTGTTTACATCAAAATTGCTTTTAGACCAGCTAGAAAAAAGTGATAAATAATTAGAATCACTTGCAGAATTGAGCGATAGTGATTGGTGGGGAAATTCGTCATCAAACACTGAAAGTAATGACAGCGACAATTCTGCAACTGAGCAAATTTCAGTGTTTTTGATTTTATTAGATTTTTGAATATTTTTTATTATTATATTATTATTTGTTATAATTATTTATAGTTATTTATTATATTATAATTTTTTATTTCGTTTTTCAAACTTTATCATACCTGGACTCTTGTTTGGACAGTTTTAAGTGAGTTATTCCTAAGAATTACAGGCCTACAATATAAAATGCCAAATTTCCGTGCAAAATAATTGTACCGCTTTCAGCATCAAAAATCTGAAATAATCATACCGCCAGGGAGGTTCATGTGTGTTTGCAATATACTGCATAGCAAAAGTGTTTTTTGGCTGTAACACTATTTTGAGGAACTAGATGTCCCTGGATGTCTTATCCAAAGAAATAACTATGAACACTGCAGACAAGGTAACTGCTATGGGGGCCCAAAAGCACTGCAGTGCAACAGAGTTAACTGGCCTTCAAAAAAAAAAAAAAAAAAACAGCCCTTCAGATGAAGAATAGAAAGACATGGGGGGGGGGGATTTACTAAAGGCAAATAGACTGTGCACTTCGCAAAGTGCAATTGCACTCTGCAAGTGCAGTTGCTCCAGATCTTAGTAAATGAGGTAAAGCTTCACTTTGTAAGGAATATCCAATCACACACAAGGAAAATAAAAAAAACTGCATTTTTGCTTGCGCATGATTGGATGATGGAAGCAGAGCTCTTCATCATTTACTAAGCTCTGGAGCAATTGCACTTGCAGAGTGCAACTACACTCTGCAAAGTGTACCGCCTATTTACTTTTAGTAAATTAACCCCATAGGGTCTGTTAATTGCTTTTCTATGGAGCACCATACAGCTCGCTCGTCTGCCCCCCCTTCATGCCTAGGTAAGCGTTTGGTATGGATTATGAGAGGGACCCCACGCCATTTTATTTTTTAATTGTGGCGTGGGGGTTCCCCTTAAAATCCATATAAGACCCGAAAGGACTGGTATGATTTGGGAGGGCCCACGCCAATTTATTTTTTTACATCCAGCTGTCAGCGGGGAACCAAGGGTGTTAAGGACACGGCAGACACCCTCACTTTAACAACCATGACAGTTACTGGTTGTTAGGGATGCCGATGGCCACCCACTCCTTAACAACCAGCTATTGACAATCTGTGTTGAGAACGAAGCTCCATATTGTTAGTATCATTGAATGGAAAATAAGACCCTTATCATTGTTGAAATTGAGATCAAAAGGCTATGTTCACCTTTAAAAAAAATATTAAATGCACATATTTTGGCAGGTTAAAAAAAAATGTTTTCAGGAGCCTGCGAAGCATTGCACCCGTGATCAGCATACACAATGTCAGGCTCTAGCAGACATTTTCTACAGCTTTCAGCCTGTACCTCTGTATGAGATTTCTGTTTGAAAGCTGTAGGATATGTCAGTGAACTATGAGAGCATTCATTAGCTTTTGCAGTTCATTGAAAACTATAAAACACCTGCCATGGTGGAAATGGGACTTGTAGTTCATGAATTCAAAGATCACTGTGAATGAATGACTCTGTTGTGTGGACGGAGTCTCACCCAGCCACACTGTTGTTAAATTGTGACAGCGGGTGTGGGGAGAAGGTCCGCTGTCACAGGGGGGGTCTGCTATAGCATTTCCATGTTGCATACCACGTGTGCCGTCTGATAGTTGCTCCACTCCAGGTCAGACCCTGCTCAGCTTCCTGCTTCTCCATGCTGCACACCAGATGTGACCTCTGCATTTCAGTGCATTTCATTTATCAACAACGAGCTTGCTTGTGGCCTCATTCACTGACTGCTAAACTATATCAGTGTAACACTGTACAGTAGTACTTTGGATTACGAGCATAATCCTTTCCTGAAGAATGCTTGCAATCCAAAGCATTCCAGTGTTACTGCTAGTGTATGCAGTACCACATGTGGCCAGCGGTGGGGGGTTCCGGAGACACTCGGAAACACTCGGAGATGCTCAGAGACCACTCAGAGATGCTCAGAGACACTTGAGAATGGAGTGTTTCCGAGTGTCTCCGAGCGTCACCGGAGCCCCCGCTCCTCTGGCCATATGCGGTACTGCACACTCCAGAGGTTGAATCCTGCTTGCAAATCGAGTCAGGATTTTTTTTAAAAACAGCTCGTATTGCGAAGCACTTGTAAACCACGTTACTCGCATTCCAAGGTTTTACTGTATATTGTTGTAATGCAGATCTTTATTTAGTCCACAAGATAGCAGTGTTCAACAAGTCTGTTTATCACAAGTTCCAATACAGGTGTGCAGAATCGCTGCAACTCGTATGCTGGAAGCAAAGCTTTCTCTACAGTTTAGCTGAGATCAAAGTACACAGCCCAGGAGCACTTGCTAGGGGGCAGGAGCATATAAAAAAAAAAGCCTTGGAACACAAGAGAGAGAAGGAGAGAGACTTTGCTGTGGGCAGGATGTGTGGAGCCACGTGGACCCGGACCAGATGGGCCAGGAAGCCATGAGTGCCATTGGGAAGCTGGGTGACCTGAGGAGGCAGACTGTCAGATAAGGGTACTCACCAAGGCCGAGATGCTGAGAGTGGTAACCTCTTGCGAGTAAGCGCACTCCACTCTTGCAGATGGTACAGGGGGTGAAGGGCACAAAGAGGCACGAGTCACCAGCAGGCAGGGCAGGTCTTGCGTAAAGGTCACCGTCAGGAAGAGAGCTGTGCAGGACTGGAAGATGCTGAAGTTCAAGAAGGAAGACGAACAGCTAATCCAACAACGGGCCGGGGGTCAAACACCGGTGACTGGCAAGAGTCTCTTAGATAGGCAAAACAGTCTAGTGCAAAGGACTGTTAGCAGGTCTGTCAGCAGGCTGATGATTAGTACTGAAAACTGATAGCAAAGTCTGTAAAACAGACCGAGGGTCAAACACAGATAACTGGAGGCAAAGTCTGTAAGCAAGCCAGGGGTCGAGCACTGAAGACTTTAGCAAAGTCCAGGAGCAGGCTGAGGGTCAATCACTGGAGACAGGAAGCAATATCCATAGACAGGCCGAGGGTCAAACACAGGAAGCAAGTAGAGAGGTCCGAGAGGCAAGCTGAGGGTCAGATGCAGGAAGAGATCAGAGCAGGTAAAGGTCAATCCAGGTCACAACAGGTAATCAAGAATCGGGATACAAGCAGGAAACACACAGGGAGCTGAAAGACAAACCAGCAATCTGGTCATGGCACAGAGTGGCTTTATAGGCCAGTGGGAGGCTCATGCTGTGTACGTGCATTCACCGTTCCGCTGAATTGCGCCCGCGCATTAGCCATTTTGCTGAATTGCACGCACACACGTTTTGCTGTATTGTGCCCAGGGATGCGCCGGAGTGTCGCTCTACCGCACATGTGCAAAGGAAAGCAGCGGTGTTGGTGAGACTGGTACTTGCTTCTTTCCTGACGAAGGCTAGTGAAGACCTGCTTGCTGTCGGATCAGGATGCCTTCATCATCATTGCCACCACATCCTTAAAGAGCAAAGGGGGCCTTCCAGCTGGATGCTTATCACTATGTTTCCCTTGGCATAAGGACCAGGTGAAAGGGTTTCTAATCCATCTAACAATACTCTTGTTGCAAGTGTGTTTGCTGTTTAAGTTACTCCAAGTTTAAGTACATTGTACACTACAGGCCTCTGTATTTAACACAGATTCCATAGCCCATCTATTGCTACAGTCTGCCATGCTTATGAAATCTAAACGTGCCAGAGTTCATCCATTGCAGTCTACCACTCTTAACTACTTCTATTAATATTGCCTGCAGGTTATCTGACTGCGTTAACCATGCTATCCCCTGCTAGGCAGAACTTGTGTTTACTTTAGTCCAAGTTTAAGCGACCTAAGGAAGGAGCTAGACACTCAAACTTAACTGGGGTTCCTTCCTACCAGTTCTACAAATTAAGAAGATGTCTACAAATTGCTTTATCACTAAAAGGGATCCATCTGTTTCCTTAACATCTCAAAGGGACCGTTCACTGTGCGCCAACTAAGGGCCCCAACTAAGCCGGCAGGATAATCCAATACATAGTTTTAGATGTGGGTGGTAGCTTTGACAAACTTCCTGAAGCTTAAACTTAGTCTCTTCAGATTGAGGGTCTACAAGTGAGTTAGCCTTGTGTGTTTGTTACTTTTTTTTTCTAACTTGGGGAAAATCTCGCAGTCCTAGAGCTATTGTTTACATCTACAGTCCTGCAGGATGGGTGGGCATGTCGTCAATGGGTTCTGTACTGTGTTGTATTGTTCCTTTGCTGTATTATCTCACTTATCAAAAGTTTCAGGTAACTGTATTATTTTCCAACAACATAATCATTTATTTACAAGTGAGTGTTGCATATTTTTCTTTGTACGACAGCAAGGAGACTACCTGACCAAGGTGCTTTGGTGGTGTGAGCAGGGATGGTTCACTGTCCAGGGCTCATTGACTAACAGAGAATCCAAAAATTCTAGCTGCTCCTGTGGGGGGTAGCATCAGTACTATATATTTTCAGAACAGTCAATAGTTTATAGCCAAATCTGCATCGAACATGTAGAGATTTTGCAGACTGAGAAAAGTCTGATGATACAGAGAGATTTTGACAGTTGAAAGGATGACTTCATGGTGACTGGGGATCATATGCATTATGTGATCTTAATACATTACATCCAAGAAATGCTGGAGGGAAACCTAAAGACAAATGGTAATATGCAAACATTTTAAAATATTGCGTATACAATAATAAATGGTGTTAGTTTGCTTTATACTATTATATAATAAAAATAACCCTTCTCTGCACTATCAACAACAAAACAAATGGTTTTGAATATCCATTTGCTGATGTCCCCTGGGTAGTGTGAACCAAGAAGCGATGAAGCTCTGAGAATTTTTGAATTTAGAGCTGTCAAACTCTGGCCACTCTGGCTGAGGAAGAAGCTAATTAAGCACAGTCCGTGCTTGATCAGCTTCAACAGCATGCCAGGGTGATATCATGGGTCTAATAGACCCCCTATGTCTCCATAACCACTTCAGCCCCAGAAGATTTTCCCCCTTAATGACCAAGCCATTTTTTGTGATACAGCACTGTCGCTTTAACTGACAATCGCGCAGTTGTGCGACACTGTACTCAAACAATATTGACGTCCTTTTTTTTCCACAAATAGAGCTTTCTTTTGGTGGTATTTTATTACCTCTGTGTTTTTTTTTTTTGCGCCATAAACAAAAAAAGAGCAAAATTTTTTTAAAAAAATACTTTATTTACTTTTTGCTATAAAAAATATCCCCGCAAAAAATATATAAAAAACTAATTTATTCAACAGTTTAGGCCAATATGTATTTTTCTACATATTTTTGGTAAAAAAAAATCACAATAAACGTATATTGAGTGGTTTGCACAAAAGTTATAGCATCTACAAAATTAGGGATAGATTTATGGCATTTTTATGTCTTTCTTTTTTTTTTTTACTAGTAATGGTGGTGATCTGTGATTTTTAGCTGTACTGCTACATTGCTGCAGACAGATCGAACACTTTTGACACATTTTTGGGACCATTGACATTTATCCAGCGATCAGTGCTATAAAAATGCACTGATTACTGTGTAAATCTCACTGGTAGGAAAGGGGTTAACACTAGGGAGCGATCAAGGGGTTAAATGTGTTCCCTAGTTAGTGTTTCTAACTGTGAGGGGATGGGACTGACTGGAGGACGAGAGAGATCGTTGTTCTTAATTACTAGGAACAGACGATCTGTTTCCCCTCTCCTGTCAGAACGCGGATTTGTGTGTTTACACACACAAATCTGCATTCTGGCTCTCGCACCCACAATCGCAGGTGGCTGGCGGGCATCGCCTCCGCCAGCCACGCACATTGGGTCATCCCGCCATGCAGCAGGGGCTACTATGGCTTTTAAAGGAGCTGACGTACAGTTATGGCGATTTGCGGGAACGAGCCAAGTTGCCACTGTATAATGACGGTGACTGGTCGGCAAGTGGTTAAAGAGAACCTTTCACCTGCACTGTACTATAACATAGATCAGTTGTCAGCCTTCTTGGGATAATAAAATGAATTTAAAAAATAACATTTAATACAATCAATTAACAAACACTCAACAACTCCCACATTCACACACAGTATAAACACAAACTCATGCATCGGGTAGGCATGTGTGTGAAAATTACAACTGCGTCACACATATCAGGTATCATCACGTACACCATAGTGAGAGCTATACTTCTAAGGCCATCATGTATATAATAATTATATACTGTACATTTATAAACTGATGACTTGTAAAAGCTTTTAAATTGTTTCCTATTGACAATTTTGAGTATCATAGTTGTTTGCTATTTTACAGAAGCATGCAGTATTGAGTAATGGCATATTTGGTATCTGTTTGTTCAACACAACCTCATCTTTTATATTTTATCAAAAAATTCTGAGTTGTATTGTGTGTACACTAAAATTACTTTGCGTGCATTTTTTTAATTGAAAATATAGATTTGTTAAACAGTAGTGTAAATATTGTGTGACATACAAAAATTGCATTCATCACCATTTTATTCTACAGGGTCTGCTTTCAGAAAATGTATACAATTTAGAGGTTTTAGGTGTGTTTTCATATAAACAAATGTGAGGTCGATGACCGTCTATCTATCCGATCTGTCCGTCTGTACCATGGTCTGCTCAGACAAGTGCTTGGAAATAACAATTACACAACACAAAGGTATGGATCAGCTATTCAATGTTTATTTATTCGGGTGCAGTTTATATTTCCCATAAAGGGGAAACAGAAGAAAGGGTCCAATCACAAAAAAGATACATACTCAAACATACATTTCTTATTGTAAAGGGCGTGCATTAAGCTACTGCAAAAAAACATATTACCATATACAGAGATTTTATTTGTTCCTCCTTTTAGAATTTCTCTGAGCATTCAGCCAAGGTACAATCTTACTTCATAAGTTCTGCAAATAAACCAACATACATTTATCAAAACAAGTTATAAAGCTATATTCAGGGGGAACCCTAACAACAAATGTGCATTTTAGTATGTGTGCGCAAAATTTAAAAAGTGCCTCAGACAGTGAAAGGGTTGGGGTGTAAAGGGGGGATTGTAAGAGTCCAGGGCTTACTGCGCATGCACCAATGGCCTGTTGCCGCAAGAGGAAATCTATGCCAACTGAGCATGCGCCAAAGACGTCTCACTGCGCCAACCCACACCTGCGCAGAAGACCTGATGGAAAAAGGCAAGAAAACGCCTAAGAGGCGCCCAGGAAGTGACCTCAACCTGATGGAAAAAGGCGGGAAAGTGCCCAGGAGGCGCACAGGAAATTACCTCAAACTTCCCTATATAAGCCCAGCCCAGACACTGCCAAATTGCTGGATTATCTTCAGTCCCCCCTTGTTCCTGTGCTAGTGTGTGATCTGTCTGAACTTGTTGTGGCCTGGAAACCTATTTGACTACTCTTGTTTGCTGCTTGCGATTAACCTCGGATTTGTACCTTGACCATTCTACTTCTTTTTCCCCTTTTGTAGTCAGCTGCCAGATTGGTACCGACCCCGGCTTGGATCTCGACCATTCTTCTTTTGATTAACCCTTTTATACTATGTTACCAAACTGGACTGGACCTTGGCTCGGATCTCAGACTAAGGCTTGCACGGTGCTCCGCACCCTTGGCACCCGTGCCACTCGGGGTCCACCAAGTCTCTGTCTCCATCTCCAGAGGCTTTAAGGACCCAAGGTGCAAGGGAGGCCTCCCCACTACTTCAGTCTCACCTCAGATATGTGGCTCTCGTGACAGGGATGTTCATGAGAGTGAGTGGTTAAGATGCAATTAACTAGACAGATTAAAAAATACTGTGTACATAAATGTGTTGTTACCTTCAATGTTCTCCAGCATCTAACTCCATGGTACTGTATATAGATTTGTCTTTGTGTGTTAGTTCCTATTTGCAGAAAGAAAATAAATCAGCTTGGCTGGAATACAATTATAGGACTGAGACTATAAGTTTCAATATACTGTAAATATTCAAGATTTTCTTCATATGGAAGTTACAGTACAGCACCCTGATAACAATACAGTTTAAAAAAATAGTGTAGCACTCAAATTACAGTGAAAAAAGGAAAAATGTGAATGAACAATATGAAACAATTAGACATGGAAGACAAACAAATCCACATAATGTAATTCCGTAAGATCTTTTATTTTAAAAAAGAAGGGTTCACACTTACAAGATATCGGATAAAACAAGCTAGTTTCTTAGGAGGTAAAAAGCGATTGCCACAAACGTCGTCCAACGCGTTTCGTCCCACTGGACATCATCTGGGGTGTCCGGTATGACGAAACTGAGATTTACCTGCCGTATAGTTTGGAGTTTGTCTGTTTGAAGTGTGATCACCTGTTCCTTGGGGTCTACCTTTCATCCACTGCTCCATCTACAGATTACTTTATTGAGGCTAATTCCTCACTATGCAGGTTGGACCCATGTGCTTTATGGTAGATGTGTCCATCCTATCTGGTAAGTGTGCCAACCTTACTTCCTTTGACTGCACTTTATGATCAAGCACTTTTCAAGATTTATTACTGCAATTTTTCACCATTGTTTGTTCTCATTCACACCATTATGGTTCACCCAATCAAGATGGACTAATATGATATGTTATGCTATTCTTCTTTTCAGATTTATAATTTTATATATCAATTGTTTCATATTGTTCATTCACATTTTTCCTTTTTTCACTGTAATTTGAGTGCTAAACTATTGTTTTTTTATCTGCATATCACTTTGTGTCTGGTGGCATGTTGGCTGCTCACCCATTTTCCTATGCGCAATTTTTTCCTTTTACCAACAGTACAATTTAGCCAGAACAGAGCAGCCAAGCAATTTTAGTGCAAATAGCCAGCATACAGATTCATATTAATATAATAAATATATATATATAATAATATTTACCTCATAGTGAGATTCTTGACTTATTTTCTCCTGCATATTAAAGACACATATAGTATATTATACAAGGAAATAACCAATGTTACCAGTAATAAAGTCTTAATTATTATTGGAGATTAGTCGACCAATTACAGTATATAGGTTGGAGCATCTCAATACTCTGTTACCTTGATTTTTTTTTTTAAAGCCCTGAGCACACCTAGGGCTTGCTAAAACATTTATTGCATGAATTTCAGAATCAGACAGAAATGTATTTCCTGCAACCAAGGGTTGCTCGATTCCCATATCAACAAATACAGTGCTGACAGGGGAATCCCTCCTGCCAAGATATTGTATCCCCTCGCCACCATGGGACAACAGTGATTTTGCTAACGGCTACAGCAGCCGCTAACGATAATCGCAAGTAAATCGATCGATCAACTTGGTACATTCAGCTCGCCCATAAGCTATTTGAATCGCAGCCGGTTTCTGCTGAACCGGCTGAGATTCGAACCATCTAGCCAGCCTCAGTCATGCACACTGAATGAAATGTCATCACAATATTTGTGAGAGATTAAAGGAGGTGTGAACCCTCATGGTTTTTTCACCTCAATGCATTCTATGCATTGAGGTGAAAAACCTCTTGTAGTGCACCTGCCCCCCAGAGCCCCCCTTTTACTTACCTGAGCCCGATCCTTCCTGCAGCGGGGATGAGCACACCCGCTCTACCCCGTGTCTTAGGTCCTGATTGGATAGATTAATAGCAGCACAGCTATTGGCTCCCGCTGCTGTCAATCAAATCCAATGACGCGGGAGCCAGGGCGGAGCCGAGTCCTGCTGTCTGTGTCAATTTACGCAGCAACAGGACGAGGGAGCGTGCCCGCACGTGTGCCCCGAGATAGAGCGCTTTTCCAACAGAGCACTCGAGAAGAGCAGGAGCCAGGAGCGCCGCTCGGGGACCCCAGAAGAGGAGGATCAGGGCCACTCTGTGCAAAACCAAATGCACAGAGGAGGTACGTATGACATGATTGTTTTTAAAAAAAACATTTACATATCCTTTAATGCCTGTATCTTTTGCTACATATAGTGGCCAAAATACAGTATAATTCTTGAAACATTGCAATGAGAAAACGGTATTGCATTTTGGCCACTAGATGAATCTGTACCCACAGGCATTGATCTCTTATGTTCAGTAAGTGTTACATTTAAAGAGAATGAAAAAGAAAAAATGACCAGTGGAATTTGCCCTGATATTTTATTACATAAATACATAAAAATAACATAATAATAATAATAATGATGATGATAATGCTGATTTTTTTACCCGAGTTCCTGGCAAAGTCCTTTCATACGTGATTTGTTCAGGAACATGTGCATTTTCATACGCTGTGCTTTTTGAAGTTTCTAAAAAGAAGTTACAATCCAAGTGTAAAATAATCATTTAAAAAAAACACATCATATAATAAAATCAATAAGATAACATTCTGTACATAATCCAGTAGTTGCCACTGCACATATATGGGGATTGGTTTTATTTTGATGTTTAGATAAGGGTCCTGAGGAAGATCAAGTTGTGCCTCGTCAAAACATCGAAATAACACTTCATCATTAAGTGTTCACCTTTCAGCCCCTATGAGTGCCGTATTATCTTTAGGATCATATATACAGTATGTAGCACCCTTCTAGATAGGTGCTAGGTTAATTTAGTTCTGGGTTCACTGTAATCAGTGTGGCTGTTTGTGATTGTTTAGGTCTGTTCTTTGTTTCACAAGCTGAAGGGTTGGTTGCTCCTGCTGAAGGGTTGGTTGCTCCTCCTGTACTCCAGAACTTTCTGAGTGATTCTGGAACATCGGTGTGGAGTAAGGCAAATGGGCAGCATGAATATTTATACTGTCCCAGACAATCCCTGTGGGAGATGGCTCAGATGGTTGCTGGAAACGTGTATAAATAATCATAGACTTGGAACAGAAGTGTCTTTTCCCTCAGGAGGGGATCACAGCTTTCGGGGCCTATTTGCCCCCTGGGCAAGCCTGCCATGTGTCTGCTGTTCATCGAGGTTCCAGCTAGGCAAGCCTGGGGGTCTGTCGTGTTGAAAGTTGCTGAAGCTGTCTGAGGGATTTTTTTGGGGGATCTAGTCTGGTATCACTGGAAAAGCGTCTGGAAAAGGCAACCAACTATCCAAGGACATTAGTGAGTACATGCTGGTGTGAGAAATCCCTGAGACTGTGTGCTGTAGTCCTCTCTCTTGTGCTAGAATCAGCTGTGTTCAAAAAGGATATTATGGGGTTGATTTACTAAAGGCAAACCGACTGTGCACTTTGCAAGTTGCTCCAGAGCTTAGTAAATGAGGTAAAGCTGCACTTTGCAAAGAATACCCAATCACGTGCAAGGAAAATAAAAAAAACAGCATTTACTTGCACATGATTGGAGAATGGAAGTCAGCAGAGCTTCTGCTCACTTACTAAGTTCTGGGGCAACTGCTCTTGCAGCGTGCAACCGCACTTTGCAAAGTGCACAGTCTATTTGCCTTTAGTAAATCAACCCCTCTGTCTTGTGTACTGGAGAAATACAGTTCATTAACTGCTTGCGCAAGGACTCTGTAGTAGCACTTGAGAATATTAAACTTTCTCTTAAGGATCCAAGCATTTTCTGCAAGCAAGGGTTTTTGTTCACATTACTGCTACTGCTTTTACAATACAGTCAGTTCTACCTAGAGAAATTCACTACTAAAGTGTTCTTGAAAAGATTGGTCCAATATTTGCTGCAAGCAAGGGCCCTTGCCCTTACTAAGAGAAAGCTTAGTGTTCTCAAGTTCTATAATAAGGCATCAGAAAAGCATACAGCTAGAGTGTTCATTGAGCTAAAGGAGTGACTGTGACGGTGTGCCTGGGGCAAATACTGGGAAAAGAACTCTGAGCATCCATTCAGTGGCCCCTTCGGGGGTGAGGACTACAAGTATTCTGTATATACTGTAAATGTTTACGTAGTGGTCAAGCTAGTAAAGAATTTTTTGGGCTTCTATGTCAATGGCTGACCTTCATTAACCACTTCAGCCCCAGAAGATTTTACCCCCTTAATGACCAGAGCATTTTTTGCGATTCGGCACTGCGTCTTTTTAACTGACAATTGCGCGGTCGTGCAATGCTGTACCCAAACAAAATTGACTTTTTTTTCCTCACAAATAGAGCTTTCTTTTGGTGGTATTTTATTACCTCTGCGGTTTTATTTTTTGCTCTATAAACAAATTTTGAAAAAAAAGCAATATTTTTACGTTTTGCTATAATAAATGTCCCCCAAAAATATATGAAAAACAAATTTCTTTCTCAGTTTAGGCCGATATTTATTCTACTACATATTTTTGGTTAAAAAAATGCGATAAACGTATATTGATTGGTTTGCGCAAAAGTTATAGCCTCTAGAAAATAGGGGATAATTTATGGCATTTTTATTTATTTATTTTTTAGAAATGGCAGTGATCTGTGATTTTTATCAGGACTGCGACATTGCAGCAGACATATCGGACGCTTTTGACACTATTTTGGGACCGTTGACACTTATACAGCAATCCGAGCTAAAAATAGCCACTGATTACTGTGTAAATGTCACTGGCAGGGAAGGGGTTAAACACTAGGGGGCGATCAAGGGGTTGAATGTGTTCCCTTAGTGTGTTCTAACTTTAAGGGGGATGGGCTACCAGTGACATGACAGAGATCACTGCTACCGATGACAGGGAGCAGTAGATCCCTAACACGTCACTAGGCATTTCCCCGTTCTGCCTCTCTTCATTGCGATCGCAAGCCACCGGCGGACATCAAGTCCGTGGGACCTGAGGGCAGTGCTCGTGTGCCCGCTAGCCTAGGATTACGAAGGGACATAGTGGTACTCTCTTTTGCACACCTGTGCCATTCTGCCGACGTACGCCAGCGTGTGGCGGTTGGGAAGCGGTTAAAAAGTCCTATTAAATAAACAAATGTTGGTAATCCAACAAAATGTTATGTGTTGTTTTACATGACAGATACGGTCAAATCCAGATTATATCTGAACATACTTGCAGAACTCCTTCATTGGAATACCTGACCAATTACTTTCTTCTCAATATGTCCTTACTCAAGGGTTTTGCATATTTTTGCTATAAACTGAATCTTACAAGCAACTAATGCAAATATGAATATTTAAAGTGTTTGTTAACCCAAAAAAAAAATACAGATCCTGGTCCCTTAAAGCAGATTAAACAGCACAGTGCTTGTTCTATGTAATCTGCCCCCCTCTAAACTGTAAAAAAAAGTCCCTAAACTTGTCACTTTCTGTAACCCCCTCTCTGCGCTGACCAAGAAAATCATGTGATCTCCCTGGCTGACATCAGAGGAAAATTATGAGTCACGTGACCGGCCTGTAGATCATTCTAAAATGGTATTTACAAGCCTAATTTTTATAAAATGTAGGTAATGTGCTATGCCAGGCTCTATTTGAGGGGCTGGCAGTGATTTATATATACGGGTTAACAAACACTTTAAGCTAGCAGCATTACACGCACTCCCACATAATTGTGCAAAAATAAATGAAATTGTGTTTTATGCTACACTGTGTGACAATACATCAATAATAAATGATAAATAATAAATTGTGATAATCCTATTCCATATGGTTCTCATAATCATCCAATATCAAGTGCAACTAATTGATATAAATTGATATAATGTATCAAAGTGCTAAATTCTAAATATTTATATTCCAGAGAACAAAAAAAGTGCCGTGCTAAATCAGTGCAATAAGGTGTGCTTCAAAGTAACTCTCAGAAAACAATCATATTTCAATAATCATAAAGTGCTTCCGTGCTGTGATGTACCTTCCTTATATCTTCAAAGGTGCTTTGTGCATGTATTTAACATACATCCTTGTGCTCCCCCATTAGCGGTGTGCTCACCTCAGGTAACGTGAACTCACACTTAAGTTTGGTCTGAGCCAGCTTTTGAGTCTCTCAAGACTGGTGTATCAGCAGCTTCCTCCTCATTCCAGCTCTGCCACTGTATCTCCCCAATGTCAGCAGTTGCTCGATAATATGTAAGAAAAGGAGCTCCAAACAGTGCTTATAACTTTAAAACCACGTACTTTATTATAAAGATTGTTTATGTACCATTCACATTTGATGGGTGCTCCAGTGCACCAACTATATACGGCGTGTTATATAAATCCAAGACACTACAACATCTCTGTGCTGCTCCAATCTGTATATTAGCATCTCGTCAGACCTCCTGCCCCTCCCCTACATGTTACGTCACAGGGTCATGTGACTTCCTTAGGGTGATTTCTCAGGAATTTCCCTGAGGAAGTCACGTGACCCTGTGATGTAACACGTAGGGGAGGGGTGAGAGGTCTGATGAGACGCTAATACACAGATTGGAGCAGAACGGAGTTGCTGCAGTGCCTTGGATTTAAATAACACGCTGTATATAGTTGGTGCACTGGAGCACCCATCAAATGTGAGTGGTACATATATAGTCTTTTAAATAGAGTGCGTGGTTTTAAAGTTATAAGCACTATTTGGAGCTTATTTTTCTTACATATTATCGAGCAACTGCTGACATGGGGGAGCACAAGGGTGTATGTTAAACACATGCACAAAGCCCCTTTGAAGATATACGGGATTTTAAAGACACATCACAGCACTGAAGCACTTTATGATTATTGAAATTGGATTGTTTTCTGAGAGTTACTTTGAAGCACACCTTATTGCACTGATTAAGCACGGCACTTTATTTGTTCACTGGAATATAAATATTTAGAATTTAGCACTTTATACATTATATCAAGTTATATCAATTAGTTGCACATGATATTGGATAATTATGAGAAAAGAAAACCATATGGAATAGGATTATTACAACTTAATATTTATCATTTGCTATTGATGTATTTTACATATTTTTGCAGTGCTGATCTGATCCAAAATGTGGTTTATATGAAACATTATGATGAACTTTATTTAGGAAGAATACTATACTTCTTTTTGCCTTTAGAACAAAGTACACAATGACTTCAAGGATGAATATCCCAAACACCGTGCCAATCACAATTCCAGCAATTTCCCCACCGCCAAGTCCACTTCCAGAGGTCTGACATACTGTTGTAGCTGTAGGACAAACTAGGACAGATAGAGGGAAATAACAGAAGGAAATATGTCAATGTTAATGTTAGCAAAGCATAGATAAATAAAAATGTAATGTAAAAGAGCAAAACATTGTCATTAAACAAAGAAATAACTTAATTAAGTGTTTCTAAACCCAAATGCTTCAACGAAATACGTTGTAATAGATATGTTCCAATAATGTCAAAACGTTTATTTTTTCTATATGTCCTGATTTCAGTTAAGTTTTTCCAGCATGGTTTATCGAAAGGCACTTTTATTCCTAACGTGACAAAGCTATAGCATGGTAACACTTTTGAATTGTACAAGTAGCCCTGCTGACACACAGTACACAAGGCGTGTAATGTTTGTTGATGTGGGTTGTGCATGTTACCATATTGCAATACTGTATTATGAATGGGCCTTAGCGGGTATTTTTTTCTTAGCAATGAGTCACTTGGGAATTCACCCAAGGAAAAATTAATAGATATTCACTTATGTGAAATTTTGCTGGAGGCTGCCATTTTGTTGAAGAAATAATAGATATTCACCTATGTGAGATTTGATGGCATTTAAAGAGCAATCCACAGTCCCATTAACCATATGTGCAATATATTAATACATATGCAACAGGTACTGTAGCAGATGACAAACAGACATTGAATATCACATGGACAGTGAAGATTTGGATTTAGCCTGCAAGCAAAACTTCGGACAATAACTCTTCATAGGGTTTGTCACTTTTGTGGGGGGGGTCACTTAAAGCGGAACTTTATCTATAACAACTTGATAAAATATAATGTTCTTTAGCAAGGAACATATATCCCATATTAATAATTATGCTACCAATATTAGTGTGTGCTGTAAATTGCCTCCAGCATTGTTAATTTCTTCTTGCTGGAGGCTGCCATTTTGCTGAATTCCAGAGCCCCTGAACAGCAGTAACTCTTTAAGCTATCAGCAGATCGGTCTCTACATTTTTGGCATAGTGCCTTAAAATAGAGAGCAACTGAGCACGTGCAGAGCAGGTTAAGACAGTGTATTACTGTTTTTTTAATATTTAACATACAGTAGCTAGCTATACCTGCAAAAGGGGGCAGTCTGAAGTGATCTAGCAGGACTTAATTTTCTGACTTAAGTTCCACAAGTGGTCCTAAAGGTAGAAGGTTTTTACCTTAATGCATTCTCTGCGCAGCTCCACCCTATATTTACCTAACCTGATCTTGATCCAGTGCTGTGCCCGAGAGCAGCTCTCTTGGCTCTCTCTCTCTCTCACTTCACTGGACATGAAGGTTGTAGAAGGAGCCATTGGCTCCAGCTGTTGTCAATCACAGCCAGCGAGAAGAGAGCAGGGGGCTGAGCCCACATGAGTAAAATCCATAGCAAAGGTCTGAGGGGGATCAGGGCTACTCTGTACAATACAATTGCAGAAAGCAGGTAAATCCTTTAGCATCACTTTAATCAGCAATTGGAGAGTTAAATGCTTGTTTGTCTTTATATCTATTCTCAGAAGTACAATATGCTGTATGGGCAAGAACTATACTAGACTAGGAATTTGCTCCCTCCCAAAGGAATGAGCACATGGGTACCCATTCCAACAAAAAGTTAAAAGTAAAACACCACGAACACAAGCATAAAAAACTCTTTAATAAAACAAATCCCACAAACATACTATTAATCCCTGAAAGCTCTAAGTCTCCTGTGTGTGTGTGTGTGTGTGTGTGTGTGTGTGTGTGTAGCACCCTCCTAGGTAGGTTCTAGAAGAGGATATAGTTTATGGTTTTTGGTCTTTCTGCTTTCCAGGAAGATTGTCAGGCAAACTTAGAGTGCTCTCTGACTACCAGGGAGCATTATCTATTGGTAAGGGCTGCTCATTGCGCTCAGGTGCAGCTCAGCTTGTCTGAATGTCCCACACTGGTCCAATAGGGAGGCATATTGAACAGTGGGAGGGGACTTGACAAATGAGGGCACAGGTGTTGTTACAGCCCTGGCTTTTGGGAGAGGAAAGTACCTCAATGCATGCTGGGATACTGTATAAATGCCAAGGGCACATGTGCTCTGGGTCTTTCAGCTGGAGGAACGGGGTTCCAGAGGAGGGGGCGGCTGCCCCCCTCTGTAGAAGTTGTCATGCGGCCTTGGGTAGTTGACCCAAGGGCCTGAAGTTAGAGAGGAGCTGAACCCAGAAGTCCTGCTGAGCTGACTGGAAGGGGGAACCCAGCAAGGATCTGATTCGGTCTACAGTGAGTACAGATCTGTGTCTTTTGGCCTGTCCTGTGGCGGCCACCCCTTCAGCTAGAAGAGTCAGTGGATGGGTGTCAGTCAAGGGGATGCTAGAGAGTGTCCTGAAGATAAAGTAGTTGTATCAAATCTGCTGCTAGAGAGAACAAGAAGACTTAATTCCTCCTCCATGTGGTAGTATGGTAAAAGCAGTGTGTCTGCCTCCACAAATCTTCTAGTGAGGCCAAGTAAGAGGCTGTCCTTATCTACTGTGAATAGTTCAAGTTGGAGTATCCCACTATTCCCTTCTCCCGTCCAAGTTAAACAATAAATATCAAAACCACAAATATCCTGGACTGTTTATTGAGTAACAAGCAAGCAGGAGTAAGGGGGGGGGGGGGGGAATAAGTGAAAACCCCTAGCAACTGGCTGCAGGTAATCAGAGGGAGGCCTAAGAAGTCAACACACACAGCAAGCCCTACGAGGACAATGCTACATATGTATATATACTGCATATACAGTATATAATTGGAAGAAAATAAACATCAGAAGTGAAAACAATAGTTTAGAGCAAAGCAAGAGTTGACCAAGGTAGAGCATGAGGTAAGTAACCCTGTAAAGATGGAAATCTAAAGAGATCAAAGATCACCAGGGTGCAGCAAACTTTTTTAAAGCGTCTAGAGTACAAAGGTTTAGGAGTAAATAACACAGAATTGGGTCAGGAGTAGGTAGCACAGAATTCAGTAGTATGAAAACTACTAGAGCATGACTATTGTTTAACCACTTGCCGACCGCCTAACGCAGATATACTGCGGCAGAATGGCACGGGCAGGCAAAATCACGTACCCATACGTGATCTGCCTCCCGTGGGTGGGGGGTCCGATCGGACCCCCCCCCCCGGTGCCATAGACGGTCGGCTCTCGTTCGCGGGCGATGGGAGGTGAGGGGGAGGCCATCCATTGATGGCCACCCCCTCCCGATCGCTCCCGGCGAATGAAAACGCTTCCTTTCCCTCTGTAATGTAAACAGAGGGAAAGGAAGTGATGTCATCTCTCCTCGAGGCGGTCTTTTCGTCCGGCGCAGAGGAGAGAAGACATCCAAGTAAGTGCACCAACACTACACTAACAGTAGAACACGCAGGCACACTTTTCACCCCCCTGTCACCCCCCGATCACCCCCCGATCACCCCCCTGTACCCCCTGTCACTCTGACACCAATAGCAGTGTTTTTTTTTTTTTTGCATTGGTGTCAGTTTGTCAGTTATAAGTGTTAGGGCTGTTAGGTTAGCCCCCTTTAGGTCTAGGGTACCCCCCCTTAGGTCCAGGGTACCCCCTAACCCCCCCTAATAAAAGTTAACCCCTTGATTACCCCCCGTCACCAGTGTTGCTAAGCGATCGTTTTTCTGATCGCTGTATTAGTGACACAGGTGACGCTAGTTAGGGAGGTGAGTATATAGGTTTGCTGTCAGTGTTTTATAGCGACAGGGACCCCCATATACTACCTGCTAAAGGTTTTAACCCCCTGATTGCCCCCTAGTTAACCCTTTCACCAGCGATCGCCGTATAAGTGTTACGGGTGACGCTGGTTAGATAGTTTGTTTTTTGTAGTTTATTATAGTTTATTACAGTTTATTATAGTTTTAGGGCACCCGCCGTTTATTACCTTATAAAGGTTTAACCCCCTAATTGCCCGGCGGTGATAGAAGTTAAGTTTTTAGGATCTGATAAGGTCTGCGTCGCCCCAGGCAGCGTTAGGTTAGCGCCAGTACCGCTAAAACCCACGCACGCAGCATACACCTCCCTTAGTGCTATAGTATCTGAACGGATCGATATCTGATCCGATCAGATCTATACTCCCCAGCAGTTTAGGGTTCCCTGAAACACAGTGTTAGCGGGATCAGCCCAGATACCTGCTAGCACCTGCGTTTTGCCCCTGCGCCCAGCCCAGCCCAGCCCACCCAAGTGCAGTATCGATCGATAACTGACACTTACAAAACACTAAGCACACATAACTGCAGCGGTCGCAGAGTCAGGCCTGATCCCTGCGATCGCTAACAGTTTTTTGGTAGCGTTTTGATAGTCGCTAACAGTCAGGAGCTTTTTTGCCTGTGAGTCTCACTAGTGTACCCCTAAATTTAGAGGCCAAAATGGCAAATCCAAGGTACACTAGTGAAGAGGCCTACAGGATTCTGAGTATGACAGATAGTGAAGAGGAAGTCACTCATCTGTCAAGTTCAGGCTCAGAATACGAACCTGTAGAGGACAGCGGCTCCATGACAGATAGCTCTGACGACGGAGTTGTGGTCCCTGCTAGGGTCAGGCGTACCAGACCCCGAACTTCTTCTGTCCTTGAAGTGCAAGAACCGCAGGGCTCTCGTATGGAGCAGAGAAGTACTAGTGCCGCTACTCCTTCTGGTGAACTGGCAAGCACCAGCGGCCTAGTACACCCTGGTCGTACATCCAGCACTGCAGTATCACGTGGTGACGTGGCGAGTCCCATAAGTGCAGTTCAAGCTGGCGAGGTGGCAAGCAGTAGTAGTGTCCCGCTGCCACCAAGAAGAAGACGAACACAGGCCCGTCGTGCCCATAGTGCCCTTCCTGCTGCATTCGCCAATCCGAATTGGGAACCTTCCACTTCTGCAGCACCCGTACTTCCCCCTTTCACTGGCCAACCCGGAATTCAGGTGGAAACAGTTGACTTTACGCCACTGGATTTTTATTCGCTGTTTTTCACCGAAGATCTCTATAGATCTATTGTGGACCAAAGCAATTTGTACGCTGGTCAACACATCGCCACTATTCCCCAGTCCACCCTTGCCAGAGATTGGAGACCAATTACGGTCTCCGAATTTAAGACCTTTCCGGGCCTTTCCCTCCTCATGGGCATAACCAAAAAGAGTGAGTTGCAGTCATATTGGTCCACTGACCCAATTCACCATATGCCCGTGTTCTCTGCCTCCATGACCAGGGCACGATACGAGCAGATTTTGCGGTTTATGCACTTCAACGACAATGAACTCTGTCGTCCTCGTGGAGACCCTGCATACGATCGGCTCTACAAAATTCGGCCCCTCGTAAACCACTTCAACCAACGTTTTGCAGACTTGTTTACCCCCCATCAAGTTGTCTGCGTTGATGAGTCCCTGATTAAGTTTTCTGGCCGCTTGTCATTCAAACAGTACCTTCCCAGCAAGCGTGCCAGATACGGGGTCAAGATGTATAAGCTCTGTGACAGGGCCACAGGCTATACATGTAGATTTATGGTTTACGAGGGCAAAGATAGTCACGTAGAGCCGATAAACTGCCCTGACTACATAGGAAGCGCTGGCAAGATAGTGTGGGACTTGGTGTCACCCTTATTCGGAAAGGGGTACCACTTGTACGTGGACAATTATTATACGAGCGTGCCACTTTTTAGTCACTTGTTTGATCATCAGATTGGAGCATGTGGCACTGTGCGACCTAATCGCCGGGGCTTTCCCCAGCGGCTTGTAGAGTCCCGTCTTAGGCTGGGGGAGAGAGCCTGCTTGCAGTATAATAATTTGCTCGCTATGAAGTGGAGGGACAATAAGAATGTTTTCGTTCTTACCTCCCTTCATGCAGACACGACGACCCAAATTACTACGGCGACTGGTGTTGTGGAGAAACCCCTCTGTGTCCACGAATACAACCTTAATATGGGAGGGGTGGACCTCAACGACCAGTTGTTGGCGCCGTACTTAGTTGCCCGTAAGGCCAGACGCTGGTACAAAAAAGTGTCTGTTTACTTATTTCAATTGGCTTTGCTGAATGCTCATGTGCTATAGAGCTTCAGGACGGACTGGATCCTTCCTTAAATTCCAGGAAGAGATCGTCAGAGCCCTTCTGTTTCCAGATGGTGCTCCACCTCACCTTCACAATCCAAATGCAGTAAGCCGGCTGCATGGGAGGCATTTTCCTTATGTCCTCCAGAGTACCCCTACCCAACGAGCCCCCCAAAAAAGATGTCGTGTCTGCAGCAAGCGCGGATTTAGGCGTGACACCCGGTATTGTTGTCCCTCCTGTCCTGACAATCCTGGTCTATGCATTGGTGAATGTTTTGAACGCTACCATACACTAGTGGAGTATTAGCGTAGGGTTCAGCACGGCACAGACTAGGCACACTAACACAGGGTCTCCCAAGATGCCATCGCATTTTGAGAGACCCAAACCTGGTACAGTTACAGTTAAAAGTTAAAGTTACTAAAAAAAGTGTTAAAAAAAAAAAAAAAAAATACAAAAAAAATAAAAAAATAAAAATACAAAAAAAATATAAAATAAAAAAACCAAAAATAGTTGTCGTTTTATTGTTCTCTCTCTCTATTCTCTCTCTATTGTTCTGCTCTTTTTTTATTGTATTCTATACTGCAATATTTTATTGTTATGTTTTTATCATGTTTGCTTTATAGGTATGCAATTTTTTTATACTTTTTTATTGTTAACCACTTTTTTGTTTTCAGGTACGCCATTCAGCTGCAGAGCGGATTTATTTATCTTGACAGCAACAGCGTTTGCTCCCACGATATATAAAGCCGTGACTCCAGCGCTGTCGGAGGTGATTTCACCACCACAGTTCCATACTTCAGCATATATGCCGAAGCGTGGGGGCAGTAGTGGGTGGAGGAGCAATTTGCTCCTGCCTTTTGCGGGAGGATGCCCCCATGCTTCGGCATATATATATTTTAGGTAGGCACAGGTTGCGTTAAATGTTTTATTTTTTACTATGTTTTTTTTGTATTTGCTTTGCAGGTATGGTAAGGTATACTGTTATACTGTAATGTTACTTTGTTTTTTTGTTAACCATCATTTGCTTAGCAGGTACGCCATTCAGTTGCAGCGCGGATTTATTTATCTTGACAGCAACAGCGTTTGCTCCCACGATATATAAAGCCGTGACTCCAGCGCTGTCGGAGGTGATTTCACCACCACAGTTCCATACTTCAGCATATATGCCGAAGCGTGGGGGCAGTAGTGGGTGGAGGAGCAATTTGCTCCTGCCTTTTGCGGGAGGATGCCCCCATGCTTCGGCATATATATATTTTAGGTAGGCACAGGTTGCGTTAAATGTTTTATTTTTTACTATGTTTTTTTTGTATTTGCTTTGCAGGTATGGTAAGGTATACTGTTATACTGTAATGTTACTTTGTTTTTTTGTTAACCATCATTTGCTTAGCAGGTACGCCATTCAGTTGCAGCGCGGATTTATTTATCTTGACAGCAACAGCGTTTGCTCCCACGATATATAAAGCCGTGACTCCAGCGCTGTCGGAGGTGATTTCACCACCACAGTTACATACTTCAGCATATATGCCGAAGCGTGGGGGCAGTAGTGGGTGGAGGAGCAATTTGCTCCTGCCTTTTGCGGGAGGATGCCCCCATGCTTCGGCATATATATATTTTAGGTAGGCACAGGTTGCGTTAAATGTTTTATTTTTTACTATGTTTTTTTTGTATTTGCTTTGCAGGTATGGTAAGTATTACTGTTATACTGTAATGTTACTTTGTTTTTTTGCTTAGCAGGTACGCCATTCAGTTGCAGCGCGGATTTATTTATCTTGACAGCAACAGCGTTTGCTCCCACGATATATAAAGCCGTGACTCCAGCGCTGTCGGAGGTGATTTCACCACCACAGTTCCATACTTCAGCATATATGCCGAAGCGTGGGGGCAGTAGTGGGTGGAGGAGCAATTTGCTCCTGCCTTTTGCGGGAGGATGCCCCCATGCTTCGGCATATATAAATGGTGCATGTATGCCCATCATTAGAAGTGGGCGGATGAAGGGAGGTATTCTAATGGTGGGCATACCCACCGATTAATATCTTTTTTTCGTTCAGCCCACAGGCTGCATGAAAAAAAAGTTTACAATACAAGGACCAGCAACGTACTGGTATGTTGCTGGACTTTGAGTGGTTATACCAGAATGATGCCTGCAGGTTTAGGTATCATCTTGGTATCATTCTTTTCAGCCAGCGGTCGGCTTTCATGTAAAAGCAATCCTAGCGGCTAATTAGCCTCTAGACTGCTTTTACAAGCAGTGGGAGGGATTCCCCCCCCCCCCCCCACCGTCTTCCATGTTTTTCTCTGGCTCTCCTGTCCCAACAGGGAACCTGAGAATGCAGCCGGTGATTCGGCCAGCTGACCATAGAGCTGATCAGAGACCAGAATGGCTCCAATCATCTCTATCGCCTAAGAAACCGGAAGCTACGAGCATTTCATGACTTAGATTTCGCCGGATGTAAACGGCGCCATTGGGAAATTGGGAAAGCATTTTATCACACCGATCTTGGTGTGGTCAGATACTTTGAGGGCAGAGGAGAGATCTAGGGTCTAATAGACCCCAATTTTTTCAAAAAAGAGTACCTGTCACTACCTATTGCTATCATAGGGGATATTTACATTCCCTGAGATAACAATAAAAAAGATAAAAAAAAAATAAAAATGAAAGGAACAGTTTAAAAATAAGATAAAAAATCAAAAAATTAATAAAAAAAAAAAAAAAAAAAAAAAAGCACCCCTGTCCCCCCCTGCTCTCGCGCAAAGGCGAACGCAAGCGTCGGTCTGGCGTCAAATGTAAACAGCAATTGCCCCATGCATGTGAGGTATCGCCGCGAAGGTCAGATCGAGGGCAGTAATTTTAGCAGTAGACCTCCTCTGTAAATCTAAAGTGGTAACCTGTAAAGGCTTTTAAAGGCTTTTTAAAATGTATTTAGTTTTTCGCCACTGCACGTTTGTGCGCAATTTAAAAGCCTGTCATGTTTGGTATCCATGTACTCGGCCTAAGATCATCTTTTTTATTTCATCAAACATTTGGGCAATATAGTGTGTTTTAGTGCATTTAAATTTTAAAAAGTGTGTTTTTTCCCCAAAAAATGCGTTTGAAAAATCGCTGCGCAAATACTGTGTGAAAAAAAAAAATGAAACACCCACCATTTTAATCTGTAGGGCATTTGCTTTAAAAAAATATATAATGTTTGGGGGTTCAAAGTAATTTTCTTGCAAAAAAAATTATTTTTTTATGTAAACAACAAGTGTCAGAAAGGGCTTTGTCTTCAAGTGCTTAGAAGAGTGGGTAATGTGTGACATAAGCTTCTAAATGTTGTGCATAAAATGCCAGGACAGTTCAAAACCCCCCCAAATGACCCCATTTTGGAAAGTAGACACCCCAAGCTATTTGCTGAGAGGCATGTCGAGTCCATGGAATATTTTATATTGTGACACAAGTTGCGGGAAAAAGACAATTTTTTTTTTTTTTTTTTTTTTTTGCACAAAGTTGTCACTAAATGATATATTGCTCAAACATGCCATGGGAATATGTGAAATTACACCCCAAAATACATTCTGCTGCTTCTCCTGAGTACAGGGATACCACATGTGTGAGACTTTTTGGGAGCCTAGCCGCGCACGGGACCCCGAAAACCAAGCACCGCCTTCAGGCTTTCTAAGGGCGTAAATTTTTGATTTCACTCTTCACTGCCTATCACAGTTTCGGAGGCCATGGAATGCCCAGGTGGCACAAACCCCCCCCCAAATGACCCCATTTTGGAAAGTAGACACCCCAAGCTATTTGCTGAGAGGTATAGTGAGTATTTTGCAGACCTCACTTTTTGTCACAAAGTTTTGAAAATTGAAAAAAGAAAAAAAAAATATGTTTTTATTGTCTTTCTTCATTTTCAAAAACAAATGAGAGCTGCAAAATACTCACCATGCCTCTCAGCAAATAGCTTGGGGTGTCTACTTTCCAAAATGGGGTCATTTTGGGGGGTTTTGTGCTATCTTGGCATTTTATGGCCTTCAAAACTGTGATGGGTAGTGAGGAGTAAAATCAAAAATTAACGCTCTTAGAAATCCTGAAGGCGGTGATTGGATTTTGGGGCCCGTATGAAGCTAGGCTCCCAAAAAGTGCCACTCATGTGGTATCCCCATACTCAGGAGAAGTAGCAGAATGTATTTTGGGGTGTAACTCCACATATGCCCATGGCATGTTTGAGCAATATATCATTTAGTGACAACTTTGTGCAAAAAAAAAAAAAAATTGTCACTTTCCCGCAACTTGTGTCAAAATATAAAATATTCCATGGACTCAACATGCCTCTCAGCAAATAGCTTGGGGTGTCTACTTTCCAAAATGGGGTCATTTGGGGGGGTTTTGTGCCATCTTGGGATTTTATGGCCTTCAAAACTGTGATAGGTAGTAAGGAGTGAAATCAAGAATTTATGCCCTTAGAAATCCTGAAGGCGGTGCTTGGTTTTCGGGGCCCCGTACGCGGCTAGGCTCCCAAAAAGTCCCACACATGTGGTATCCCCGTACTCAGGAGAAGCAGCTAAATGTATTTTGGGGTGCAATTCCACATATGCCCATGGCCTGTGTGAGCAATATATCATTTAGTGACAATTTTGTGCAAAAAAAAAAAAAATTGTCACATTCCCGCAACTTGTGTTAAAAAATAAAATATTCCATGGACTCAACATGCCTCTCAGCAAATAGCTTGGGGTGTCTACTTTCCAAAATGGGGTCATTTGGGGGGGTTTTGTGCCATCTTGGCATTTTATGGCCTTCAAAACCGTGATAGGTAGTGAGGAGTGAAATCAAAAATTTATGCCCTTAGAAATCCTGAAGGCGGTGCTTGGTTTTCAGGGCCTCATACGCGGTTAGGCTCCCAAAAAGTCCCACACATGTGGTATCCGCGTACTCAGGAGAAGCAGCAGAATGTATTTTGGGGTGTAATTCCACATTTGCCCATGGCATGTTTGAGCAATATATCATTTAGTGACAACTTTGTGCAAAAAAAAAAAAAAAAAAAATGGTCACTTTCCCGCAACTTGTGTCAAAATATAAAATATTCCATGGACTCAACATGCCTCTCAGCAAATAGCTTGGGGTGTCTACTTTCCAAAATGGGGTCATTTGGGGGGGTTTTGTGCCATCTTGGCATTTTATGGCCTTCAAAACTGTGATAGGTAGTGAGGTGTGAAATAAAAAATTTATGCCCTTTGAAATCCTGAAGGTGGTGCTTGGTTTTCGGGGCCCCGTACGCGGCTAGGCTCCCAAAAAGTCCCACACATGTGGTATCCCCGTACTCAGGAGAAGCAGCTAAATGTATTTTGGGGTGCAATTCCACATATGCCCATGGCCTGTGTGAGCAATATATCATTTAGTGACAACTTTGTGCAAAAAAAAAAAAAATTGTCACATTCCCGCAACTTGTGTCAAAAAATAAAATATTCCATGGACTCGACATGCCTCTCAGCAAATAGCTTGGGGTGTCTACTTTCCAAAATGGGGTCATTTGGGGGGGTTTTGTGCCATCTTGGCATTTTATGGCCTTCAAAACTGTGATAGGTAGTGAGGTGTGAAATCAAAAATTTATGCCCTTTGAAATCCTGAAGGCGGTGCTTGGTTTTCGGGGCCCCGTACGCGGCTAGGCTCCCAAAAAGTCCGACACATGTGGTATCCCCGTACTCAGGAGAAGCAGCTAAATGTATTTTGGGGTGCAATTCCACATATGCGCATGGCCTGTGTGAGAAATATATCATTTAGTGACAACTTTTTGTAATTTTTTTTTTTTTTTTTTTTTTTTGTCATTATTCAATCACTTGGGACAAAAAAAAAAAATATTCAATGGGTTCAACATGCCTCTCAGCAATTTCCTTGGGGTGTCTACTTTCCAAAATGGGGTCATTTGTGGGGGTTTTGTACTGCCCTGCCATTTTAGCACCTCATGAAATGACATAGGCAGTCATAAAATAAAAGCTGTGTAAATTCCAGAAAATGTACCCTAGTTTGTAGACGCTATAACTTTTGCGCAAACCAATAAATATACGCTTATTGACATTTTTTTTACCAAAGACATGTGGCCGAATACATTTTGGCCTAAATGTATGACTAAAATTGAATTTATTGGATTTTTTTAATAACAAAAAGTAGAAAATATCATTTTTTTTCAAAATTTTCGGTCTTTTTCCGTTTATAGCGCAAAAAATAAAAACGGCAGAGGTGATCAAATACCATCAAAAGAAAGCTCTATTTGTGGGAAGAAAAGGACGCAAATTTCGTTTGGGTACACCATTGCATGACCGCGCAATTAGCAGTTAAAGCGACGCAGTGCCGAATTGTAAAAAGTGCTCTGGTCAGGAAGGGGGTAAAACCTTCCGGGGCTGAAGTGGTTAAAATATGTCAATACAATTGTTATGAATGATGTGAGAGAATCACTGAAAAAGCCAGTTTGGGTAAGGAAGAGTGCTTTGGATTCTGGAGAAACTGGAACAATCCGGGGCTGTGACCACTTTCTCAAGACAACAGTCTTCTTGAGGGCCTGCCCTGGAGTGGGACTCTCCAGATTCTTCTCTCCACACCCACTTATTGAGCCCCCCCTTGCAGGAGTTTAATAGATATTTTAAGATGGCGAGATCGCCCTGCTTTCCCTCTCCCTTAATGCCTATAATTGGTCCCCCGGACTTTCTACCGGGTATTTCTGATAGATTCTTCTGGCTCCACCCAGACCCAAGTTTAGTTAGAGCCTCCTCTTTTATTGGACCTTCTGGATGGAGTTATCCCTCATGCATATACCCTAGCTCTGGCTCCTCCGTCTTGGGCAGATGGAGGATTTTGCAACTTTCACATTTCCTCAGATCCCTCCCGGAAGCCATTGGTTTCCGCAGACAGCCAACGCCCTTTGAAGACTTATGCCTGGGAGATGAGCCCGTGCAGAAATCCCTTTCAAGTTCCTATAACATTTTACTCGCACATATATCCCAACATGACCCCCCCTATCTGGGGAAGTGGAAGAGGGATCTTAATGTCACGTTCACGGAAGATCAAAAGAATCGTATACTCCTTTTCGCACATAAGTCCTCCTTATGTAGCAAATACCAGGAAATCACATACAAGATCCTGACGCGCTGGTACAGGATACCCGCAGTACTAGCATCCATATTCCCAGGACACAGTCCTCTGTGTTGGAGATGTGGTACGCAGATTGGCACATTATTACACATCTTCTGGGAATGCCCAGTTCTGACCCTTTTCTGGAGACAAGAGTTACAGATTATTTATAAGCTTACTGACATTGCTCTCCAAGATAACCAGGCAGCAGTACTTCTAAATCTGACTCCCATGTCCTGTAAGCGTTATCGAAAATCTCTTTTGAAACACCTCTTGAATGCAGCCAGGGCATGTGTCCCCAGCATGTGGAAGCCGCAAACCCCACCGACAGTGTCGCAATGGTTCGCTAGGGTTTGCGATATTCAGCGGATGGAACATCTTACAGCTGCTTTAGGGGAAAAGGAGGAGCACAACACCCGTTGGACACACTAGAACCTGTTCCGATTTTCAGACAAGTACAAGTCCTACACTTGAGTAGCTTGACTTAAGATAAGTTGGTGTCTGGGGCCGTCGGCTTTGCCGGACCTCCACATCCCTCCACCCTCCCCTCTTACTTCCCCTCTATTGTCTCTCCTTTACACTTTTCTTTTTTTTTCCCCCTATTTGACACCTTTGGTGTCACCCATCCTCTTTTCCTGTAAAAGAAAAAATCCCCCTGGTTTGCGGTTATCTTTTAATACCATTGCTGCAAATCAAGGACTAAGAGCTATAATCCACATGTAATATAAAGAATAAGCTCAGTCTTCTAAAATATAAGGGCTCAATACCCGATCAATAGAGTTAAGCTTGCTTTACTTTCCAGATGGTAGCCCTCCTCCCTACTAATTTTACTCAATGGACTGCACATGTTTATTACAACTATGTTTTATGTTAGTTGGGAGGCTTTCTCTACGGTTCCAGTTAATCTGCAGAGTATAACTGTTGTGGAGTCTTTAGACCAGTGTTTCTCAACTCCGGTCCTCAAGGCGAACCAACAGGTCATGTTTTCAGGCTCTCCATTATTTTGTACAGGTGATTTGATCAGTTTCACTGCCTTGGTAATTACCACAGTTCTTTTATCTTAGGGAAATCCTGAAAACATGACCTGTTGGGGTGCCTTGAGGACTGGAGTTGAGAAACACTGCTTTAGACCACAGTATTACGTTTTATTATAACGAGGTAATGGAACCAGGATTGTTTTCTCACTAATGTACAAAGTCCTGACTCAGATCCTGCTCTGTCCTATGTCCTGGAGGGTGATGCCTCAGAAGTCACAACAGGAGCAATTCTGTTGCAGCGACCTGGACCTAATGCTATACTCCACCTTGTGGCTTTTTTTTCTCAGAAACTCAGTCGGGCCAAAAGAAATTATAATGTAGATGACCAGGAACTATTAGCCATCAAATATGCATTTGAGGAATGGAGATACTTGTTGGAGGGTGCAGCTCATGATTGTCATTGACCACAAGAACTTGGAGTACCTCAGCATTGCAAAATGCTTAAAACCCCGGCAGGCCCCTACTTTCAACTGTCGTGTAACCTACCGCCCAGGGTGTCTGTATCTCCTAGTACCATTCAGTCTTCTCAAAATGTCTTGTTAGTGCAACCTGATCTGATGATTTCTAGCAAACAAGCCTCTACCCAGTGCCCTGAATCTGAAGTTCATTCATTGTCACAATAAGATTTTTGTACCCTTGGAAATAAGGCCACAGGTCCTTAAAATTGTTCATGATCACCAGCTAGCTGGGAATTTAAGAGTGCTTAAAACAATGAAACTCATCCAACCATTATTCTGGTGGCCCAAGTTAAGACTTGGTTCCAAAGGGAACAGGAGGACTACAAGGAACACTATAATTAAAAGAGGAGAGAATTCAGGTCTGAAAGTTAGGGACAAAGTTTGGCTGTTCACAGCAAGCTTTAAACTTCCCTGCCCGCCTTGAAAACTGGGACCAAGATTCATTGGTACATTCAAAATCAAAAATAAATCCTGTGGCATATAAGCTATCACTCCTGGATTCCTACAAGATTTACTCTGTCTTCCATGTTTCCCTTTTCAAACCAGCTGTTCCAGATCCCTTCCCTGGGAGAGAAGACTCACCTCCACTCCCAATCATAGTTGGGGAAGAAATGGAATTTGAGGTGGATTTCCTGACTATGTCTTCCATCCAGTCATGCCTGTTAGACCTGTCTGCATATCCACCCTGTTCATGTGCCACCCTGGTTCAGTTACCACTACAGCCTGGTCCTGTCTTCAATAGGCTCTGCATAATAGCTGACTCTTCCAGCAACTACACAGCTGACAACCCATGCTTTTTTTGGGTTCAGCCCCTCCTGTCACCACCTCCAGAGGTGCTTTGCACTCAGCCACAAGGCAAACCCTTTCATCACTTTGGCCTCCGACCAGGTACTTGACATGTGGCATGACCAATACTGTTCAATGGAAACAGCCAAACTCAACAATTTGGTTTTAGAATGGGATGCCCAACAAGCTCATATACAGTGCCTTGAAAAAGTATTAATTCCCCTTTCATCGTCATGTTACAACCACAAATGTATTTTATTGGGATTTTATGTGATAGACCAACACAAAGTGGCACATAATTGTGAAGTGGAAGGAAAATAACAAATGGTTTTCATTTTTTTTTGACAAGTAAATATCTGAAAAGTGTGGTGTGCATTTGTATTCAGCCCTCTTTACTCTGATACCCCTAACTAAAATCTAATGGAGCCAATTGCCTTTAGAAGTCACCTAATTCGTGAATAGACTCCACCTGTGTGTAATTCACTTTTAGTATAAATACAGCTGTTTTGTAAAGCCCTCAGAGGTTTGTTAGAGAATTTTAGTGAACAAGCAGCATCATGGATGCCAAGGAACACACCAGACAGGTCAGAGATAAAGTTGTAGAGAAGTTTAAAGCAGGGTTAGGTTATATAAACAATATCCCAAGCTTTGAACATCTCACGGAGCACTGTTCAATCCACCATCCAAAAATAGACAGAGTATGGGACAACTGCAAACCTACCAAGACATGGCCGTCCACCTAAACTGACAGGCCAGGCAAGGAGAGCATTTACCAGAGAAGCAACCAAAAGGCCCATGGTAACTCTGGAGGAGCTGCAGATATCCACAGCTCAGGTGGGGGAACCTGTCCACAGGACAACTATTAGTCATGTACTTAACAAATCTGGCCTTTATGGAAGAGTGGCAAGAAGAAAGCCATTGTTGAAAGAAAGCCATAAGAAGTTCCGTTTGCAGTTTGTGAGAAGCCATGTGGGGGACAAAGCAAAAATGTGGAAGAATGTGCTCTGGTCAGGTGCTCTGAACTTTTTGGCCTAAAAGCAAAATGCTATGTGTGGCAGAAAACTAACATTGCACATCACCCTGAACACACCATCCCCACCAAATATGAAATATGGTGATGGCAGCATCATGTTGTGGGGATTCTTTTCTTCAGCAAGAACAGGGAATCTGGTCAGAGTTGATGGGAAGATTGATGGAGCCAAATACAGGGCAATCATAGAAGAGAACCTTAGACGAAAAACAATTCTGCAAAAGACTTGAGACTGGGGTGGAGGTTCACCTTCCAGCAGGACAACAACCCTAAATATACAGCCAGAGCTACAAGAGAATGGTTTAGTCCAAAGTTTAATACAAATGCATGCCATACTTTTCAGATATTTATTTGTAAAAAATTTGGAAAACCATTTATCGTTTTCTTTCCACTTCACAATTATGTGCCACTTTGTGTTGGTCTATGACATAAAATCTCTGTAAAATACATTTATGTATTTGGTTGTAACATTAAAAAATGTGGAAAATTTCAAGGGGTATGAATACTTTTTCAATGCACTGTAGACATAATTGGCCAGGTGTCCAATAACATTTGTCCATATTGTGTAGCTTTTCTTTATCTGATTGTTGATCTTTTGGAATGCCTGCACTGTTGTAATAAAGTCAATATAGCTGTGAAAAGACTCTTCTGCCTTTTCTAGATGATTGTGAGACAAATTTCTTAGTTGTATGACTGAGTCAGCTTGAATCAAACTGTGTAATTTATTATACACACAAAAATACAAAAATACTTACAAAAGTTTCACATTCAAATAAAAAATTAAACGTAGCTTCAAATAAGATCCAAGATATGAGATAAATGTGTTTGTTTCAAAAAATAAGACATGTGCTTAAAATGGCTGCTGTTTCCTTTGTTCTGAGAGCATCTGTAAAAAATGCCTGTATGCTGGGTTTCTATAGTAGTGAAGAGTTAGAAGGAAATGTAGAAGTGTAGCAGAAGTGACCATCTAGGCCTGCATCTTCCCTTTAAATCAACTCAGTTTCTTTGTTTGAAAATGCGCCTAAAAATAAACACTCCCATATTACTCCCATCATCACCTTCCTTCCCCTCCCCTCTAAAGGTGGGGGTTAGGAGTAGGAATGTAAAACGACTAACAAAACTAATTAAAGACAGAGCAAGAAGTGAGTTTGAGAGACAGCTTGGCTCAGAGTAATTATATAAACACCCAGTTTCTCAAACAAAATATCCGTTACATAGGAATACCTTTATGAAAAAATAAACTTAGAATATCAATGAAAATGTCTTGACAGCTTCTTGAAAATGAGAACTCAGTTCAAAAGTCAACATCTGTAAGTCATTAGCTCAAAAGACCCTTTATGTACCCAAAATTACAGGAGATTTCATAACCTCAGTTATATACTTATAAAACCGAATTAAAATTTAGATAATAAGAATATAACAAATGTACAGTAAAATATTTAAAATATTTAATTTACTAGTAGGTGTAGTAGAGTAATAGAAAATCAACAGACCCAACAGTCATGACATGTATGCTGCTTATTCTGTGTAATTGAATCATTAATTGAAAGTGGCGTGTTCAAAATTATAGCAGTGTGGAGTTCAATTAGTGAGGTCATTCAGTCTGTGAAAAATGCTGTACTTGCTGGGTATAGTACATTTCTCTTTGAAAATCTGAGAAAAATGGGTCGCTCCAGACATTGTTCTGAAGAACAGCATACTTTGGTTTAGAAAGTTGACTGGAGAGAGGAAAACATATAAAGAAGTGCAGAAACTGATAGGCTGCTCAGTCCATGCAATTCTTCAAAAACAGCAAATACGTGGAAGAAAATGGAAAACTACCATTCAAATGGATCAAAGAATAGCCAAAATGGCAAAGACTTCGCCAATGATCAGCTCCAGGGTGATGAAATAAGGTGTAAAGTTACCTGTGAATACTGTAACAATTTAAAGACACCTATGTGAAGCCAAGTTATCATCAAGAAGCCTCCACAAAGTCCCATTGTTAAAAAAAACAACATGTACTGAAGAGGTTTCAATTTGCCAAAGAAAATATTGACTGACCTAAAGAGAAACGACACAACATTTTGTGGACTGCTGAAAGCAAGATTGTTCTTTTTGGGTCTAGGGGTCACAGACAGTTTGTCAAACATCCCCCAAACACTGAATTCAAGCCACAGTACACCGTGAAGACAGTGAAGCATGGTGGCCCAAGCATCATGATATGGGGATGTTTCTCATACTATGGTGTTGGACCTATTTTTCGCATACCAGGGATCATGGATCAGTTTGAATACATCAGCATACTTGAAGAGGTCATGTTGCCTTATGCCGAAGAGGAATGCTCTTGAAATGGGTGTTTCAACAAGACAACGACCCAAAACACACCAGAAAGTGAGCAGAATCTTGATTCCAGACCAACAAGATTGATTGTATGGAGTTTCCAGCCAAATCCCTGGACCTTAATGCAATAGAAAACTTGTGGGGTGACATCAAAAATGCTGTTTCTGAGACAAAACCAAGAAATGCAGAGGAATTGTGGAATGTAGTGCAATCGTCCAGGACTTGAATACCTGCTCACCGGTGTCAGAAGTTGGTTAACTTCATGCAACACAGATGCAAAGCAGTTTTCAGAAACAGTGCTTATACAACTAAATATTAGTCCAATGATTTACAGGAAAGCTAAGTTTTCGAGCATTTTTCAGTTCATACAGTAAATGTTTGAGTTTGTAAAGAAAAATGCAGACACTGCAATTTTTTGGAAACGCCTAATATTCCTTTTTCTTTACTTTCTGTAAAGTAATAACAAATTTGAAACATTTTTCTTCATGTTTTGATTTGGAATAGACTGTGCAGTGTTCCCATTGCATTTGCATGTATGGAAATAAAAGCTATTATAAAAATGTAAGACTTACTCACTTTTTTAAACACACTGCTATTATTTTTAACACAGCTGTATACTGTGGTTGAGTTGTTTTCTGCAGACCTCAGAAACAGGAAGTTTTCTTCAATAAATTTAATTGACTGATACATACCCAAAACCTAATGTAACTTTCCTTCTCAGACAGAGCATCCAAAACACAAACAAACAAAGGTGAGTTTCACAGTAATTATTTATATTTGAATTAACAGGTAGGGCCTCTAGTTGCCAGTCAGCAATAAAAGGGTAATAGAGGTTATGACCTCCCTTCACCCTATTCATAGGAAGTGTTTTTATTACAATTGTGTCCCTGTTAGAGATATATCCTCACTTCCTGTCCTAGTTACAATATTTTCGTTGGGACAGGAAGTAGAAAAATCTGCCAAATGAGGACACAGACAGCAAAATAGTGTGACAAAAGTTCTAATCATTCCCCAATCTATTCAAAACTAGAAATAAAAATTAAAGATTTGGTTAGAGAAACAATGTAATTGAACCCCAATTTTGAGAACGAAAACAAAGCTAAATCTAAACACAAAAAACAAAAATATTATATTATGTAGTTGGACTTAGACTAGATTGGATGTGGCAAGAATTTTACCCCTGTAAATTTAGTGAATGGGGCTTCACTGCAGCCATGAGCCAACCAGTGGGCTTATGATTGTGGCAAAGTATTACCATTCAGAAAGCCAGCTGTCGAAAAAACATGCATTCAGAAGGCGGCATTATCGCACCATTCCGCTGCCACACTTGCACCACTTTCTGAACCACGTGGATTGCCTTTGAAAGAGTGATGCAAGTATAAACGAGCCCTTACAAACATAAGTGCTTTCCCAGGACTAAGGGCAGAATTGCTCAATATAATATAGGAGTTAAGCTCTGACTGCTCCAGAGCTTCTACCTGTCATGTGCCCCCGTCTCCTCTGTATGTAAGGACATCGCTGTACGTGGAATCTGTCCAGCTTGTTTTGTCATCAGGACTTTATCAGGTGAATTGAGCAACTCAAATGCTGCTGGAGGACTAGAAGCTGTTTGGCCATGCCAAAAAACAAAGTTGCAGAGCACGCAGCATTGGAGAATTTTCTGCTGACTTCCAAACTGGGATGTTGAACTGATCATCAGTTCTGTCAGGAATTTGCATGATTTTAATTCCATCTAAGAAAAATGACAGCGCCTTGCAAAAGTATTCACCCCCTTGGCATTTGTCAAGTTTTGTTGCCTCACAACCTGGAATTAATGTGGATTGTTTGAGGATTTTCATCATTTAATTTACAGAACATGCCCACAACTTTGAAGATTTTTTTCTATTTCTTTTTTATTGTGAAGCAAACAACAAATAGAGCAAAATAACAGGAAAAGTCCATGTGCATAACTATTTAAGTCCCCTAAAGTCAATATTTTGTAGAGGCACTTTTTGCGGCTATCACAGCTCCAAGTCACTTTAGATAAGTCTCTATGAGCTTGCCACATCTTACCACTGGGATTTTTGCCCATTCCTCCTTGGAAAATTGCTGCAGCTCCTTCAAGTTAGATGATTTGCGCTTGTGAACAGCAATCTTTAAGTCTGACCACAGATTTTCTATTGGATTGAGGTCTGTGCTTTGACTAGGCCATTCCAACAAATTTATATGTATCCCTTAAAACCACTCAAGTGTTGCTTTAGCAGTGTGTTTGGTGTCATTGTCCTGCTGGAAGGTGAACCTCCGTCCTGGCCTCAAATCACACAGAGTGGTACAGGTTTTGCTCAAGAATATCCCTGTATATAGCACCATCCATCTTTCCCTCAACTCTGACCAGTTTCCCAGTCCCGACAGCTGAAATACATCCCCACAGCATGATGCTGCCACCACCATGTTTCACTGTGGGGATGGTGTTCTTTGGGTGATGTTATGTGTTGGGTTTCTGCCAGACATAGTGTTTTCTCTGATGGCCAAAAAGTTACATTTTAGTCTCATCAGAACAGAGCACCTTCCTCCATACATTTTGAGAGTCTCCCACGTGTCTTTTCGCAAACTCAAAACGTGCCATTTTGGTTTTTTTGCTGAAAGTAATGGCTTTCTTCTGGCCACTCTGCCATAAAACACAACTCTATGGAGTGTACCGCTTATTATCGTCCTATGTACAGATACTCCAGTCTCTGCTGTGGAACTCTGCAGCTCCTCCAGGGTTACCTGAGGTCTCTGTGTTGCCTCTCTGATTAATGCCCTCCTTGCCCAGTCCATGAGTTTTTGTGTGCGGCCGTCTCTTGGCAGGTTTGCTGTTGTACCATGTTCTTTCCATTTGGTTATGATAGGTTTGATGATGCTCCTAGGGACCATCAAAAATTTGGATTTTTTTTTATAACCTAACCCTGACTTGTACTTCTCAACAACATTGTCCCTCACTTGTTTGGAGAGTTCCTTGGTCTTCATGGCAGTGTTTAGTTAGTGGTGCCTCTTGCTTAGGTGTTGCAGCCTCTGTGGCTCAAAAAGGTGTGTATATGTAATGACAGATCATGTGACACTTAGATTGCACACAGGTGGACATCATTTCATTAATTATGTGACTTCTAAAGGTAATTGGTTGCACCAGAGCTTTTTATGGTCTTCATAATAAAGGGGGTGAATACATACGCACATGCCAACTATCAGTTTTTATTTCTGAAAAATTGTTTTATGTATATATTTTTCAAATTTTAATTCACCAACTTAGACTATTGTGTTCTGATCCATCAAATATAATTCAGATTAAAACATTGAACTAAAGGCTGTAATGTAACAAAATAGGTAAAAAGCCAAGGGGGTAAATACTTTTGCAACGCACTGTAAGTGTGGTATGCTCTTATGTAATCCTTGCTAAATCTAAGACCAGCTATGTGACTGACCTGATACTGGAAAATTAGAATCAGTAGAATTTCTGATTTCTATTTACACCAACACAGAAAGTTATATTCGTTACTTACAACAAGCTACTGTCAGTGTGTAGGGATCACTGGTCTTCTTACTGACAGGGTTCTCAGCCTCACATTGATAGTCCCCTGAATTCATATGGTTGATGCTCAGGAAGGAGATAGTCCTGTTATCTGAAGACAAGGTTGCTCCAGAGGGGACTCTGCTCCATACTATCCTGTCTGCATTAGTAGAGGTACAGGTGAGGGTGACGGCATCATTTTCCATAGGAAGGGAGGTAGAGGCTGTAATTGTCGGCTTAGCCATGTCTGCAGAGGAAGAAAATGGAAATAGTTAATCAGAGTGACATTATAGTCATTCTATGAAATGAAAAATCTTGTATGACGTGGTAGAGAGTACATCTAAAACCTTTTTTTATTTAATGAGGAACTTCAGTCTGCTCACATAAACTGTAAAAATAACATCTGTGCCATTCTGAAGCTTCCCTCCAACCACTTTGCATATTATTTTATATATATTATGATTCTGTACTTGCCAAATATGCTGCAGTAATCTCCCTCCACTAAGTGTGGCTGCAGCCATTTTAACTGTGAGCAGCTGAATCTGCTGCCTGGTCACTTACTGGATTTACACAGACACACATACATACACACACACACACACACACACACACATAGACAGACAGACACGCTCACTCCTCTGCTTGCCTGTAAATTTCTCCTCCGTGAATGCATACACATGATAGTGTCTCCTGTTATCTCCTTTTTTTTTTTGAAAAGCCCGTGGTGTGTGAAACACACCCAAAAACTCCACCTGGTGCCAAAAAAAGTGCACACACATAAAGAATGACACAAAACGTGCAACAGGTGTTACACAGTCCTCCCTAAGGAAGGACCTTACCCTGATCCCCTGGGGCGTTAGGCTCCAGACGGGGACGGAGGTACTTCACTGGGTCCATCTGGCCGAAACCAGACGGACCCCCTTTCTCTGGAAGGTCTGCCGAAACAGACCCACCCAAGTACTCGTTGGGGCTCCCTGAAGGGAGACCCCATGAGAGAGTGTGAATCAAGCCAGAAGGCCTCCCCCTCCCAAGACTTTCAGGGTAGGCCCAAGGACCCACACCCAACTAATCACACTGTGACAGAACATGTAACACAAACAAAAAAATTACATAAAAGTGACAAACACGGGTGTAAATAAATAGAAAGTGGGGAGAAGGAAGTGGGAGAAGTAAAAGAGTGGCCATTGTGCAGTACAATGACTGGCCTTTGGTCCTGGTCAAAAGGCTCTGCCCTAGAGGCAGGTGTGAAAAAAAGTGTGTGTGGTGAAGTTACCATGGTGCCCATAAATCGCTCACGGTGATTGTACGGCACCCCTGAACTGCCACTTCAGGGGTACATTCACCACGGGCTTTTCTCCCAACCCTGACCAACAGCCCAGTCAACGCAGCCCCCACCCCATCCAGGAAGTCCTGGAGTTCTGAGAGTTTAGGGAGAGCCCCTGACCCCGAGGCTCAACCATCGCTCCCGTTACTCCTACCTAATTACATTCAGGAAATACTAACCCCCCCCCCCCCCGGTGGGAAGGGGGGGCCAGTGTTCTCTCCTGAAAAACTGACCAGAGCAAGGACTACACCAATCTAAGCCAGAAGGCCAGGGACCCGACCCTCTGGCCAGACCCAATGCAGCACCCATCCTCACCAGGAGAACCATTCCAGACGGCTCAGACTCGACCATTGATCGGCCCCCAGTATCTGTCTGGCAGCTTGATGTAGTCCCTGCTGAAACCGCCCTTCCAGGCACAATTACACCATTGGATTTGCATAGCTCTCCCCTATGGGACTAGCACAGCGCCTCATCTGGCAACTGATAAGAACAGATTTTTTTTTTCCCTTAGATTCCAGCGAACAATACTCTTTCATCAAGAACCAAACATCGATTCTTTCTAGTACTGCGCTTCAATCATCATCCAGGTAAGTTCTTTTCTTATTTACTCATTTTCTTTAAAAAATGTATAAAATTCACACAGGTAAGTAAAATACAATCCTCATATCCCTCCTCCCTTACCCTTCCACCTTCCCCACCTCCAAAACTCATCTGCATCCCCCACACCCATCCTCCTCCTTTCCACCAGCAACACCACATACAGTTTAGCCAGACATAAATTAACACAGTCCTCCTCAGATGCAGCCCATCTTCCTCTCACCTCCCAACACCTCACATCCCACAACACCTCCCTCAGAATGGCCATGAAAATCCACACCTTCCTCTGCCTAGCCACATTTCCCTCTACCAACCCAAAAAAACAGCATACAAAGTCCATATCCTTAACTCCAAGAATTGCGTTTACTATAGGAGCCAACTTCCCCCTTACTCCACGAACGAAGGAACAATCAAAAAGTGCATGCTCCACCGTCTCCAAACCTCCACATCCTGCTCTTGGGCATACCTCCATTCTAGATAAATCCCTGGCCCTAAGGAAGGTCCTAGTCAATAAACACCTTGAAAAGCCATCCAGGCAATCTCTTTCTGCCTGTTCGTGACTCCACCGATAGCAAACTTCTTCCAGCATATTTCAGTCAATCTGGACCCAAGTCCTCTAATATTGGTTACAACATCATCCTTATATAACCATCTCCTCAATCCAACCTTCCCTATTGCCCCAACCCCCAATTCCCCCAATCTACACTCCTTATGAAACTGCTCCAACCAGAGATAGAACGAAGGGGGGACCAAGGCTACCAGTTTCAATAAATCCCTTCCGCACTAACCCCATTTTTACTAAGGACCAACCGGCCAAATATCGCATCAAACACGCTACTTTTCCACCACTCACAAAGGTTTTGTAATGCCCCAACCAATAATGCATACCTAAAAAGGTAAGGATGTCCAAAAAACCATATCCTCCCAATTCTGGCTTCTTGATGATCACAACGACTCTCTCCATTCTTGCACCGCAGAAAAACATGAAAAGACTACGTGTCACTTTTTGGATCCACCTGACTCCAGGTGGGAAAATCATGCTAAAGTACAAAAGTAATGGCAACACCACTGCCTTGACGACCAATGTTTTGCCCGTCAGTGTCAGTCGTCTAAATCTCCAAAAGTCCAGTTTTTAAGTAATTTTGCCCATAACTTTCTCCGCATTAACTTGATTTTCAAAGTGTGTTCCCAGTACTACGATTATCCTCTGTCACTTTAACTTTAACATTTTCCAGCTTGCACGTACCACTTATAACACATACCTGACTTTTATGCCAATTAACATTTAACCCAGATACACTACTAAGAAGGCTCAGTTGTAATTCCGCTCTTCTCACATCCATTTCTGAGGTGCAGGTAAAGGTAATGTCATCCATGTAACACACTGATTTTATGCATCCACCATCACTACCTGGAACAAACATCCCCTTCAGACCCTTATCCCTCTGCACATGTTTCAACAACGGCTCAATGGCGCAAATAAAAAGGATAGGCGAGAGGGGACACAGACAGATTCCCGTTTATTAAGACCTGGCTCACCACATCAGAGTACAGGCCCCTTATAACTTTCAAGAGTGGCTCAGGCAGGCCCATTTTCTCCAAACCCTTAAACAAGAAAGCATGATAAACCTTGTCATAAGCTTTTTCTAGGTCAATCCCTAGCAGGTCTAAAAGGTCTATTATTTATCTGGGCATAGTATGACAAATCTCGCAGCAAGACCAAATTGTCCATGATCCTGCGCCCAGGGACTGCACAGGCCTGCCACTCCCCTACCAGCTTCCCAACCACCATACTTAACCTACTTGCCAATAATTTAGCCAGCCACTTATAATCTGTATTATACAGCGTAATTGGGCGCCCCCTCCTTCATGGAGCGGGAGACAGTTCCAGAACTTATACAGAACCTCATAAACTCTAAAAGATGTTCTTTAAACAAAGCCCAAAACCTCACATATAGTTCTGCAGGAAAACCATCTCTTCCAGGGGTCTTATTTTTAAGCATCTTTTTTAAGGCATACTCCACCTCTTCTTCTATCACTGGGTCAATCAAGCCAGCTGCCTCCTCCTCCCCCAAACACCCTTCCACCACTTCACAGTATTCCACCAGTTCTTCTTCCTGCACCACACTTCTCCCACTATATAACTCTCTATAAAAAGAAACCAACTCCTCCATCATTCTTTCCCCTTCCACCTCCACCTCTCCAGCCAGCACTGACCTCATCACCCTTTTAGCATCCACCGCCTTTTTAAAGAAAAAACAAGAACAACGTTCTCCTTCCTCCATATTCAGAATTTTTGACTCTAAATCATTTTCTTGCCCTTCCTCTTCAGCATGGCAGTTCTTTCTGCCCTAACCTTTTCGAGCTCCGTATCAACTCTCTCTCGCTTTCCGTGCACATATCTGCTTAAAGAAAACCGCCACCCTTTCTTTCATCCAATCCCACCACAATAATATATTTTCATATTCTTTTTTCACCTGCACCAACTCTTTAAAAGACACTTATAGAAATAGAACAATTTAACTTCCACAACCTACCACCAAACTTTACTCCAATTCCCACCTCCACCTTACAAGAAACTAGCACATGATCGGAAAACAAAACAGCAGTAGTACTATAATCTGTCAGCCCCAAAAATTCAGACAGAAAGAAAAAATCAATGCGGGAAGAATCTGCCCCCCTATCGGAAAAATAGGTATGCGGGGGTGTGTTCCCTTGCACCAACACCGCAGCATCCTTCAATCTTAAGTCCCCAATAAGATCATTAAGAAACCTTCAAGTAACATCCACACCCCCATCCCCTGGCCCTCTCCGATCATCACTCTTCCTAACACAATTAAAATCTCCAGTCACAATCGTGGCCATCCTACCAGGAAGTAGCAACCTAAGAGTCTCAAGAAACTCTTTACGCTCACTCCTGTCTGCAGGGGCATAACAGTTCATCACACGCATTTTTTTACCGAAATGCCAGTAGGCCCGTCCAATCCGTCCAATCCACACTCCTGCAAGCATATAATATCCGCACTAGCAGCACTCAAATAATCCAAAACCACAGCATTCTTCCAACCTGATCTCATCCCTCTCACATTCAAGGAACATATTTGCAGGTTTGCAGAGAAATTCCAGGAGGTGAGGGAGGCTGCTCGACTGGCAAGGGAAAGATCTCAAGATAAAACAGAACTAACAAACCCAGCCCTCGGTATCACTCCACAGCAGACAATAATGGTAAAGCCTGCCAGAAGCTCCAGAGTCGGACTTTTGCCTGCCGTAGGAATGCAGTGGGCCCTGCTGAACCAGACACATTTCAATCTGCCTAGGATCAGCTTTAATTTACTAAAACAAAGTTTTTTTGTTTTTTTTAATCTATTAACCTTCTATGAGGAGATGAGTTGCCATCTAGATAAAGGAAGGCCCGAAGACGTGGTGTATCTGGATTTTGCAAAAGCATTTGACACAGTTCCCCATAAACGTTTACTGTACAAAATAAGGTCCGTTGGCATGGACCATAGGGTGAGTACATGGATTGAAAACTGGCTACAAGGGCGAGATCAGAGGGTGGTGATAAATGGGGAGTACTCGGAATGGTCAGGGGTGGGTAGTGGGGTTCCCCAGGGTTCTGTGCTGGGACCAATCCTATTTAATTTGTTCATAAACGACCTGGAGGATGGGATAAACAGTTCAATCTCTGTATTTGCAGACGATACTAAGCTAAGCAGGGCAATAACTTCTCCGCAGGATGTGGAAACCTTGCAAAAAGATCTGAACAAATTAATGGGGTGGGCAACTACATGGCAGATGAGGTTCAATGTAGAAAAATGTAAAATAATGCATTTGGGTGGCAAAAATATGAATGCAAGCTATACACTGGGGGGAGAACCTCTGGGAGAATCTAGGATGGAAAAGGACCTGGGGGTCCTAGTAGATGATAGGCTCAGCAATGGCATGCAATGCCAATCTGCTGCTAACAAAGCAAACAGAATATTGGCTTGCATTAAAAAGGGGATCAACTCCAGAGATAGGACGATAATTCTCCCACTCTACAAGACTCTGGTCCGGCCGCACCTAGAGTATGCTGTCCAGTTCTGGGCACCAGTCCTCAGGAAGGATGTACTGAAAATGGAGCGAGTACAAAGAAGGGCAACAAAGCTAATTAAGTGTCTGGAGGATCTTAGTTATGAGTAAAGGTTGCGAGCACTGAACTTATTCTCTCTGGAGAAGAGACGCTTGAGAGGGGATATGATTTCAATGTACAAATACCATACTGGTGACCCTACAATAGAAATAAAACTTTTTTGCAGAAGAGAGTTTAACAAGACTCCTGGCCACTCATTAAAATTATAAGAAAAGAGGTTTAACCTTAAACTACGTAGAGGGTTCTTTACTGTAAGAGCGGCAAGGATGTGGAATTCCCTTCCACAGGCGGTGGTCTCAGCGGGGAGCATCGATAGTTTCAAGAAACTATTAGATAAGCACCTAAATGAACACAACATACAGGGATATACAATGTAATACTGACACATAATCACACATAGGTTGGACTTGATGGACTTGTGTCTTTTTTCAACCTCGCCTACTATGCAACTATGTAACTATATGGTTAAAGCCTTCACAAAAAAGAAAGCCATACAAGCGATCATAACATTTTTTAGTGGTCACCTTCCAAACCTGGCTCCTCATCCGCTCTCTTTTGTCTTCTCTTCGGGCATGGAGAACTGGTGGCCTCATCACCTGAAGCCCCAGAAAAACTGATTGCAAGGGAGGGTCTCCTCCTCACTCCCCACACCCACCCCTTCACTCCTTGCCCGTTTCACTGTAAACTCAACTGGAAAAATTTCTCGCTGGGCACATTTAAGACTTCCCTCACTCCCTGCCTAGTCCGCCAACATATCTGAATCATTTTCACTAGAAGATAATTCTCCAAAAAGTCCAATGGGGGAAAGCAGGTCCTGATTGGTCACTGAAACGACAGTCTGTTCTTCCTCTCTGATAATCATCCCTGCTTCTCCAAGGGAGTCTGGACACTGTTCATTTGGAACACTGGTCTCCATCTCATCCTCTTCACGAAGGGGCCCAGGAGCCGCACCCGGGTCCTCCACCTGTCCTGTCTTCATGCCCTCCACAGCATCGACTACAGGAGCAGCAGGGGCCATACCAGCCGTATCAGCCGCCACCGCAGCCGATACCCCGGTAAAAACTACCACACCACTACTCCCCGCTGTTTCCTTGGGCACAGCATCATTGGTCTGAGCCATAGGGAGCTTGCCTACTGGACTCCAAACCTCCTCCCCTCCACTAGCAGACCTCCGCTCTTCCTCCCGACTCTTCCCACCAGCAGCAGCCCAGGCAAAAGTCTTCTTCCATTTCTGATGTTCACCACATTTTTTTGGCAAAGTGTCCTGCTTTACGGCATATATCACATGTTCGACTTGCCCCACACTCACTAGCTTTATAACCCGGTTGCTTGCAGAACCTACATCTCTGCACCATGTCACACTCTGAACTAACATGGCCGTATAAAAAACATTTACAGCAATATTTTGGTTGCCCCTGGTAATAAAGAAAACCTCTCTCTCCTCCTATAGTAAAGGCAGATGGCGGATGCCTTACCCCCCCCAATACAATCTTTATCGAGTTCAAATCTAGCAAAAAAACGATACTTCCCTGTCCAGATCTTAAACCGATTGAATACTTTCTCCCCCCTTTCAACTCCTCACAGTACCCTGCTAAAAAAGCCCTAACCATGGCTGGGTCTGCGAAGGGGTTGTACATGTGGACAATCACCATTTTCTCATCCTGCATAAACAAGGGCATCACTTCCATACATTTCATAGTTTCTGTCTCCTTCTTCTCCTTTGTTCTTTCAAACGCATTCCAACATACCTCGGCAGATGAAAGGGTCACATCATAAATACCTTACATTGGAAAATCTTGCAGACACAATATATTTCTTACCCCGACATTGCAGATATCCATCAACATGTCGACCACCACCGTCTTCAAAGAAATCTTGTCCCTGGACTCTGGCTTGACCAGAAAGTGTAGAGAGTCCCGAAGGCCTCAATTCGCCATTTTGATGGGCACAAAAGCACCAGATGCCTCCAAGAACTGAGGCTACCCCCACTAGGGGGGCCCCCAGAAAAACGCCTCACCACCGACCAGCCCTGCCCTGTGGGGCTAAGACCCACAATTGCCCTCTCGTGAACTTCCAGCAGCGTCCTACCCAATAGTAGCAGGGGATGCACCAGTTAAGGAAAACACCCACAGGCCGAGTAGGACTGGTGCCTTCTGTAAATCCTCTGACTCTGACACAAGATTGCAGCTAAAAGGCAGAGTAGCGATCTCCTCCCTCATCCAGCCCCCTCCAGCTCTGCAGTTCTGCAGCTCTGATTGGCCCTCCTATGACCATGATCATCCCCCTCCCTTGCTGACAAACTCTCACAAGGATGAGAGAGAGCTGTGTATGATGTCAAAAGCCTAGGCTTATGACCAGACAAGAAATAGCAAGTGGGCTGTATAAGGTATTTAATGGCAGAAAAAAAATGCTTTACTATGCAAAGTTAAAACAATAAGGGCAGAAGATTTATTAGGTGGAAAGTTGAAAAAATGACTGAAGGTCCGCTTTAACATAAAATCACATAAAAATGATTTACTTACATTTATACTGTGCAACATAGCACCATAACAAGCTTGTGTTTTTTTGTATGGCATCCACAGCCAAAAAAAAACTGATTCACTCACATTTATACTGTGCAACATAGCACCTTAAAAAGCTTGTGTTTTTTTGGATGGCATCCACAGAAAACTGTGTTGCACACTCTCACTGCGGACAGTATTGCGTTCAGGTAACACTCCTTCTTCTGTGTTGCTAGTTTCTGCACTGTTGAAGGATTACTCTCTCAAGGAACACTTCCTGCCACTGTCTCTTCCCTCCTGGTCTTAGCCTTAAGAGGATGGTACTGTGAGCTGTTTGTCTAATTTCTTAGGCTAGGGGTGCCACACCTTTTGAAGAGTGAGGGCCACTTGACTGACTTGGTAACTGGTCGTGGGCCACAATGAGGAGAGCCGACACGGACACCGCCCACTCTACTCTATGGGCCCTCCAATCCACCCAAATAGAAGGGCATGGATCCCCCTCTGTTTTTTTAGTGGATCATATTGGAGGTAGGCAGGTGTAAACAGACACTAGTCCATTTACATCCACCGCTCCATAGAGTTGAATCGAGGGACCGATTGGGTTCACCTGTGACAGGTGTTGGTGCTATACAGGAAGCATTGGCTTATGCGGCTCTGCTCTGCAGCTGTTTGCTTCCTCTACCGACGGCTTCATTCACAACACTGATGATCTGGGATGGCTGGTCAGCAACCCATGATCTAGGCTTGCCAACCTGTCATCCCAGAGCAGGAGGTCACAGGCCACATCAGAGGTCTCCGTGGGCCACTGCCGTAGGCCTTTCATTCAAGGAAGTGAAAACATAAGGAATCGCCTTTGGTGTTCCTTTCAAATGAGCTGAGGGTAAAATTACAATGCCCTTATAGTGAGGCTCCCCCTCGCTGCAATCAGTTTTTTCCTAGGGGTCACCTTGGGCCCCTTCCCAGGCTCCCGGCTTTACAACTGGTCCTCCAAAGCCATTTCTCTTCATTCATTGATCGCAGACAGACCGTAGTCATCGCATGCAATGCAAGACCAAGGACCAGCATTGTAAGTGAGAACATTGAGGGTCCACCCAAACCCTGGAGGTGTCAGAAAGACGAAGAGAGTGCCAGATGCTGGTATGGAAGGGATAAGGTAATTAAAACTGCTGTTTAAGTTACCCCTAGATTAAAATAAGCATTTTTGGGGGAAGCCCACTCAAAAGGTAATATTTGCTTTTACCCAAGGTTCAGCTTTAAGATGCTGGCTTCTGGAAGATAGAATGACTGTGAAGAAGCAACTGCAGCTGCCTCCTCCACAAGAGAACTGGTGGGTGACCTGTTGGATGAGAAATCCACTGTCAGGGAATCTAATTGACCAGACTGTGTGGACTGCACAGAGGAGACCAGAAACACATGTAATGAATAAATAATATTTATTAAAAATAAGTGATAACTCAGAAAATACAGATAGTGCAAAACCAACACAACAAACCCACTACAAACAACAATATATACAAGTAAATGGAGATACCGTAATCGTAAACAAAGCCAGGCCAAGGTCATACACAGGGAGGTCAGCAGATGGGTAAGGACGGGAAACCAGCAGGAAGGGGAGAGGATGGATGGTAAAGCTGCAGGGTAGGGATCCAAGGGAATCAGGAGGGACAAGAACAGGATGGGCCTGGGATAGGGATCGGATCGGATCAGAGCAGAGCGGGACAGAACAGGTTCACAATCAGGATACAGGCAGCAAGGTCAAGGCACAGGGAGAAAGATACCAAGGCGAGCATGTGAGGGCTTGCCGGGTGTTTATAGGGCTGACTATAATTGGCTTCAAGTCACACCTGAGCGCAGGGAGTGTTGTCTGCTCCATACTGCCAGGTTCCATCCGTTGGTGGACATCAGTACTGCAGCCAAAAGATGAAATGACACCAGCAGGGAAATATTCTCCTGACAGTTCAACACTGCCAGGAGACACCTGCTGGTGGACCCCAGTACTGCATGCCAAACGATATATCTTACCAGCGGATGGACCCTTTCCTGACAGTACCCCTCCCTAAAGAAGCGGCCTCTGGACGCTCCAACTGGTCTTAATTGTCCATGGTCTATGGCATCAGGCAGAATGGTGGAAGAAGGCATTTCAGGCTGGTCATCAGGCACATCCGGGCAGACGGCTGGCATGTCAGAGTCATTGAGCTGGGCAGCGGACAGGAACAAGCCGAGCTGGGCAGCAGACAGGAACAAGCCGAGCTGGGCAGCAGACAGGAACAAGCCGAGCTGGGCAGCAGGCTCCGGGTCATCGAGCTGGGCAGCAGGCTCCGCGTCATCGAGCTGGGCAGCAGGCTCCGGGTCATCGAGCTGGGCAGCAGGCTCCGCGTCATCAAGCTGGGCAGCAGGCTCCGGGTCATCGAGCTGGGCAGCAGGCTCCGGGTCATCGAGCTGGGCAGCAGGCTCCGGGTCATCGAGCTGGGCAGCAGGCTCCGGGTCATCGAGCTGGGCAGCAGGCTCCGGGTCATCGGGCTGAGCAACAGGCTCCGGGTCATCAAGATGGACAGCAGGCTCTGGAACATTGGGCCGAACAGCGAGCACCATAAGGGCAGGCCGGATTACAGGCATCGGCTCAGCAAGCTGGGTAACGGACCCCGGCCCAGTGGGCTGGGTAACAGGCCCCGACTCAGCGAGCTGGACACCGGGCACTGGTTCGGCAAGCCGGATAACGGATACTGGCTTGACAGGCAAAGTGACGGACTTCAGTTTAGCAGACTGCGTAACGGGCACCGATTCAACAGACTGGGTAACGGGCACCGATTCAGCAGGCTGAGACACAGCACCGAAACTCCAGGCTAAAACACGGGCACCGAAACCTCAGGCTGGGATACCAACATCACGACATCAGGCTGGAAGACAGGTACCAGGATATCAGGCTGGAGGATGGACACATCAAACCGGAAAGCAGGCTCATCAGGCTGAACAGTGGGCACATCAGGCAGAACAGCAGGTACTGGCACAACAGGCTGAACAGGTACATCGGACTGGTCAGTAGTCGCTGGAGCGTCAGACTGGAACATGGACACTGGGATTTCGGGCTGAGCAGCAGGCACTGGGACCTCAAACTGGGCAGCGGACACAGGCATTGGCACAACTGGCTGAGTAGCAGACACTGGCACATCAGGCTGGAAAGCGGACTGGAAAGCCGGCACCGAGACATCAGACCAGGCAGCGGGTACTGGAACTTTAGACTGGGCAGCAGACACAGGCGCTGGCACATCGGGCAGAACAGCAGGTGCTGGCATACCAGGCTGAACAATAGGTACATCGGACTGGACAGTAGTCACTGAAGCGTCAGACTGGAACATGGGCACTGAGATGTCAGGCTGAGCAGCAGGCACTGGGACCTCAAACTGGACAGCGGGCACAGGCATTGGCACAACAGGTTGAGTAGAAGACACTGGCGCATCAGGCTCGGTAGCAGGCACTGGACTGTCAGGCTGGGTAGCAGGCAGAGGTTTGACAGAATCAGGTGGGTTAGTTGGTGTGGAAGCAAGTTGGGTTACTGGCAGGATCGTGTGGGTAGGAAAGAATTTTTGTTTCTTTTTTGGTTTAGCCCGTGCAGTTTGTATGTAGGTGCAGGGCTGAAAGAAAAGAAAGTAGCTGGATCGAAGGAAGACCAAGGAACTGTAGCTAGAGAGGGGTTTTGTGGGACTGTTACAGGTGGAGGAGAAGAGACAGGTGGATTGAAGGCGGGATAGGTGCTACACTTGGAGACTGGGTAGTAGTATTTGGTAGGGGGTTGAGTAAACTGGGCTGTAGCTGAGGTTGCCATAGGCGACGGGGAGATACATTTTTGGGAAGACAGATGATTAATGGCAGGGCTGGAATATTGTGGCTTAGCTAAAGACAGGAGATCTGACCATGCCTGCAGCACAGGTTGAACAAACGCTGATTCACACATAGCCTGACTAATCAAGGATTGCACCGACTGGATGCAATTAGACAACACTTGCTGTGAACAGGAGGAATAATGTTCCATAAAATAGGCTGGATCATCCTCTAACAACAAAACCAGGGATTCAACTTGGCCATAATTGAAGGGGGCGAAAAATCATCACTTCCCTCGGGAATGCATGACAGGGCTGGTTTTGCACATATCTGGATCAGGGGCTGAACATCTTCAAAAGACATATACCCCTGATCCACTAGGGAATGAGCTGATTGGATAGTTTCCATCAGCTGGTCACTAGTCCACCCTTTTAAAATCTGGTGACAATATTCATCATCCTCTTCTGCTAGCAGAGAATAATAAATGATTTCATCGAAATCCATATTAGCAGACCTGATAAACCAGGATGGTTTCCTCAATGCAGCCACGTCTGGTCAGGGATGGCCTTGGTATACTGTCAGGGAATCTAATTGACCAGACTGTGTGGACTGCACAGAGGAGACCAGAAACACATGTAATGAATAAATAATATTTATTAAAAATAAGTGATAACTCAGAAAATACAGATAGTGCAAAACCAACACAACAAACCCACTACAAACAACAATATATACAAGTAAATGGAGATACCGTAATCGTAAACAAAGCCAGGCCAAGGTCATACACAGGGAGGTCAGCAGATGGGTAAAGACGGGAAAGCAGCAGGAAGGGGAGAGGATGGATGGTAAAGCTGCAGGGTAGGGATCCAAGGGAATCAGGAGGGACAAGAACAGGATGGGCCTGGGATAGGGATCGGATCGGATCAGAGCAGAGCGGGACAGAACAGGTTCACAATCAGGATACAGGCAGCAAGGTCAAGGCACAGGGAGAAAGATACCAAGGCGAGCATGTGAGGGCTTGCCGGGTATTTATAGGGCTGACTATAATTGGCTTCAAGTCACACCTGAGCGCAGGGAATGTTGTCTGCTCCATACTGCCAGGATCCATCCGCTGGTGGACATCAGTACTGCAGCCAAAAGATGAAATTACACCAGCAGCGAAATATTCTCCTGACAGTTCAACACTGCCAGGAGACACCTGCTGGTGGACCCCAGTACTGCATGCCAAACGATATATCTTACCAGCGGATGGACCCTTTCCTGACATCCACACATGAACCTGCTCATGTATCCTGACAATTTCACTGACAGTTATTGTGTGATGAACACTGTACTCACATTTATTTTTTGAGATAGAGGTTTCTTTGGTGGTAATTAGTAACCTCTGGGGTTTTTTATTTTTTTTACTATAAAATGGAAAAAAGAAAAAAACTGTATTCAGGGTTACATGTTACTAAAGCAGCCACCCTCCCCAACCCCCCATTGTGACAGAGGGTGGGGGATCTCCTCCCCATGGCCACTGTCAGTTAAAAAGATTGCGACCGTACGGGGCTCCGCCCACCCAGCCGCATCATTCATTCACAGAGCTCTGTGAATGACAGAACTACATCTACCATCAAGCATTGCAAGCATTGTAGTTTTCAATGAACTACCAGGGCGCTTGGTGAGAGCTCTAAAAGTTTATTGATTCTTCCTGCCATTCTGTAACTGCTTGCCCATATGGGGTAAGGGCAGACAGCTACACTAACTTTTTTTAGGTGAACTTAGGCTTTAACCACTTTATGCGAAACAACGTACCTGTACGTCGCTTTGAGGAAGTGGTTGTACCTGGGTGAAGCCTGCAGCTACTGTTTTTTAGAGCTGGCGGTCAGCTTTCTGGTGATAACAACCGATGTGGCTCAGTAGCCGCTCAGCCTCCAGGGGTGGAAGGGGACATCCACCACTCTGCCGCCTTCTGCTATTCCACCCAGGTCACCTGTCCCACCGGGAAACCCGAGCCACCAGCCGGCACGTCCACCGGCTGGCCGGAGTCCCGAACAAAGCCGGAATTGGTTTTGATCGAGTCACAACCTCACTTCCGGTTTACTCGGCTGCCAATGGCGCCAATTTAAAAAAATACACAGTATTCCAAAATTTGGCGTTTTGAATACTTTTAAGTGCAAATTAGGGATTTGGGGTCTTTTAGATAAAGAGTACCTGTCACCGTCTATTACTGTCAGAAGGGATGTTTACATTCCTTGTGACAGCAATAAAGGTGATCATATTTTTTTTTTTAAAGTGTAAAAAAAAAAAATTTGGAAAAAAAAAACATTTAGAGCGGTGTTCAAATCATACATGTGAGGTATCACCACTATTGTCAGAGTTAGAGCAATAATAATAGCAAAAGACCTCCTCTGTAACTCTAAGCTGGTATCCGTTAAAAAAAATTTAAAGTGTCGCCTATGCAGATTTTTACAGCATTCTGTTTTTATTGAAAAAATTTAAATTTACATAACAAAAAAAAGGGAAAAAAAGAAAAGACAAGCATTAATCTCATCCAATGAGTGCCAATAAAATATATATATATATATATATATATATATATATATATATATATATATATATATATATATACCACATTATAATAATATATAAAACATAAAACAAAGATATACCAACACACTGCAGGGGTCTCTGAAAAAGAAAAAAAAAAATCATAAACAAACAAGGGAGAGTCAACCCCAGGTCATACTCCAGACCCATGATGGCGGACCCCGGAACCCCAGACGTCCCGGCCACACTCCCCTACCCTCCCCACACTCAAGGGAGGCATGGTCCCAAAACATCCCCTGCACCAAGTTCCGCCACCACCGCCCAAGACCATACATTCCTAAACCCTAATAGGGATATCCCTGCCTTATTTTCTTTCATCCATTTAGATAAAATAAAATATATAATTTCCTACTCCCTTTCTTCAACTCCCACAGTAATGTTATCTATATCACACAAAACACACACACAGACACAACACAAAAAAAGTAAATGAAGAGAGAAAAATAACAAAAGAGACCGTAATGTTCTGAATAAATACACTACCCGAAATAGTTACTCAAACCAGGATCGCCTCACTCAAACAGCCTCTGCACTAGTTTCATATCCTACCTCCAAACCACATACAGATTCCGTAGTTCAGGGGATTCCCCTAGCACTTTCCAAGGAAGCCAAGTTTGACAACATTGTTCATACGTGTCCAATTCCTGTGATAGAAGAGTCTCCATCCTTTTAATATGGTCCATCTCTAGAATCCAATCAGTCAGCGATGGAGCATGTGCCGACCGCCAGTGGCGCGGTATTACTGCCCTTGCAGCTGTCAAGCAGTGTCTTAAAAGGTCTTTTTTAATGCTTTTGTACGAGCCAGGTAAGATGGATAATATAGTAATTTGAGGTGTGTTGGGAATAGTCACCCCAGTTGCACGAGTATGAAGCTGCAGTATCATGTCCCAAAAATTATGTACCGAAGGACATGCAGATTTTTAAATACTGTCGTTTGTCGCCATTCCACGAGTGTGCGCAAATTTAAACCTTAACATGTGAGGTATCTATTTACTTGGTATAACATCATCTTTCACAATATGCAAAAAAATTGGGCTAACTGTACTGTTTCTTTTTTTTTATTCAGTGAAGTGTATTTTTTCCTAAAAAATTGCGTTGAAAGACCGACCGTTGCGCAAATACTGTGTGGCATAAAATATTGCAATGAGCACCGTTTTATTATCCAGAATCTTTGCTAAGATATAGATATAATGTTTTGGAGGTTCCTAAGTAATTTTCTAGCAAAAAATACGGATTTTAACTTGTAAACAAGTGTCAAACATAAGCTTGGTCCAGAAGTGGTTAAGATAGAAATCCCAGAATAGTTTGAAAACCTCCAAAATAACCCCTGTTTGGCAAGCAGGCACCCCAAGGCAATCTAATTTTTTTAACACAATTTTTTGGAAATAAGAAACACGTCAGTATTCAGGTGGTTAAAAATGGAGTTTGAGAACCGAGTACTGGGTACAGTAATGAATAGTTCATACCAAGAGGAAGGTGAAGAGGTTCACATACTTGTCACATACAGTGACCAGATGGAGGTGAAGGGTTAATATACAGGTCACTAGAGATAGTATTGGAGATAATATGTGTAGGGGGGACCCTGTGTCACTGAGACATGTGCAGAACTAAAAAATGTTTTGTTTTGATTTATTTACATAAATTAGATATGTTCAATTTGTTTAATTAGTTTAATTTGTTTTCAGAATTCGCTTAGTTTATTCGAAATTTGAATCAATTAAAATTTCCATTTGAATTGAATTCCATTCTAAATCAAATTTATTCTATTCGAAAATCGAATTTTGGAAGATGGTTATATTCTTTTTATTCCATTCTATTCTATTGTTTTTTCTATTCTATTATTTTATTTTCTATTCTATTCTTTTCTATTATATTCTAATTCAAAATCATTATATTCAAAATTTGAATGTCAAAAAAATGTTTCTATTGTTCATTTTATCCTATTGTTTACTTTTCTATTCTTTTATTTTATTTTCTATACTTTTCTATTCTATTCTATTCAGTTTGAATTTTAATTTATTCTATTCAAATTTTGAAACACAGAATATTCTAGTCAATTCTATTCTTTTATTTTCTATTTGAATCTATACCTTTCCATTAAAATTTGAGTTTATTTTATTTGAATTTTGGGAAATGGTTATATTATTTTATTTTCTATTCTATTATTTTCTATTCTATTCAAATTTGATTTTGTTCTATGTAAAATTTGAATTTCAGAAGATGGTTATATCCTATTTTATTCTTTTCTACGTTTTATTCTATTCTATTCTTTTATTTTCCATTCTATTTTAATCTGTACTTTTATTTTCTATTCTATTTTGTTCTGTTTTACTCTATTCCTTTATTTTCTATTTTATCCTTTTTTTTCTATTCTATTTTTGTATTCTTTTATTTTCTATTCTGTTCTGTTTTACTCCTATTATATTCTATTATTTTATTTCCTATTCAATTTTTTTCTAGTATTTTTTTTTCTATTCGAATCCCTTATTTTCTATTCTATTTGGTTCTGTTTTACTCTTTTAATCTATTCTTTTATTTTCTATTCTTTTCTATTCTATTATTTTTTTATATTCTATTCCTTTATTTTTTATTCTATTTTACCATCTTTGGAAATTCGTATACGATTCGAAAATTATTTGAATTTCATCCAAAATTTTGATTTGTTATTTTGAATTTAAAACTAATAAGGATAGAACCCGTGCTGTGGAGAAAAATAAAAAATATTGTAAAAAATTTGTAAATAAATATTGAATAAATACAAAATGTACATATATGTGTGCGTTTTCACACTCACACCCATGTACATATGTAGTAGGGCTGCCGCTGTAGTGCAAGGTGAGTACCCCAAAAGATGTGACAACAGAAAATTTTATACTCAGCGCTGCCCCTCTAAATCATGAATATACATATACTCGCATCAAATATGTGTCATGTGACAACATGTATAGCAAAGTACCAATCAAGTGCAAAAAAAATGCATTCAATAAAGTTCAAAAAAGGGTGCAAAATAAATTGCAATCAATAAAGTTCATCAAGTGTGAGGTATAGGGCTGGTGACACGTTGATGTAATCTTGGTGACTTCCTGTGCTCCCCTCCTGGGTCCCCACTCACCAGGTGAAGATGATAAATACGCCTGTGTATATCAAGATGGTGTCTCCTGTCCAGCAGATATATGGGTTGCTTGTGCCTCAGAGAATGGGATCTCCTCTCCTCCACCACTTGATGTAGATCCTACATACTTTACTTGGTCCAAGATGATCGAAATAGTAAAGTTTGGACAAGTGAAGAAAAGAGGGCATATCGTGTAATACTGCAAGGTTTATTAAAGGGTTTAAAATCATTACACTTACATCAGAGTCTTTAAAATGTGCAAAAATTGCCGCCTTGGCATCCAAACAGCCTTCACGGATTATCCTTAGCTTGACATGTTTCGCCCCTCCCACTGGGCGTCATCAGAAGCTTCATCAACGTGTCACCAGCCCTATACCTCACACTTGATGAACTTTATTGATTGCACTTTATTTTGCACCCGTTTTTGACCTTTATTGAATGCATTTTTTTGCACTTGATTGGCAATTATTTTGAATTTGTTTAAATTCATTACTACTGTAATCCGGAAATATCCCAAAATTTGCCTGAATTTCAATTTGGAACGAAATGAACGGCACATGTCTAACTGCATTAGGAAGGATGGATCAGCAGATGCAGCATCTTTTCATTCTGTGCCCATTCATAAGTATTGATCTCTCTCTTTCCTTTGTTGTAACAAGAAGGGGAAGGATCAGCACAGTAAATAATACCATGTGATTGCTGTGATGACCAATAACAGCAATCGCATGGTACACAGCCACTCAGATTGGCTGGATACAGTGTCTCTGTGTTCCCAGGTGTCTAATGACGGCTATTTATCCAGTGCTGTTCATAAAGAGCACTGGGTACATAAAGGACCACCGATATGCCGTTGAAAAATATACCATTGTGGATCAGTGGTTAATCTACAAAGTCTACAAGAGCAGAGAGACATTATGAATATAAGGTGGTTGAAGAGGATTAAAGCCTAGTCTGCTGTTTGAAAACATTTGAGATATCCACTCATCTCCCCTTAGCTTGCAGACAATGTTTTTAGACAATTGTTTGGGACATTCATAATAACAGCTATCTATTATTTAGTAATAGTCATGATGGCACAAACTTTTGACTGGATAGGCTCCCTGCTCAGCTAAAAATGTCCCAATAGTGAAAATGCAAACATGAGCCAGCTGCTAGTTTGATTTTTCTGTAGGGGACGGTGAGGATAAATCTCACCCTTGTTGGTGGTGTAAATTCATCTTTTGTGAACGAGGCTCCTTGCCTGTCCAGATTAATACCCCATCCTATGTATTTCTTTTGCTTTCAAATAAATACAGTGAAAAATAAACAAATACATTAATGGTAAATCTGTCTGACAATTTTCTTAGGCATTACTCACCATAGATTTTCAGGTGTGCCCTTATATCACTTTGCTGATCTGCTTGTATCTTCACTGTGTAATTTCCCTCATCCGTTCTATTTAGTTTGGAGATCTGTAGAGATCCATCGAGGAGAGGTGTCATCCTATTATAGAACAGAGGTCCAGGAGACAGTGGGGACTTATCACCAGGAATATATGTAAGGATTATATGATCATTGTTTGTGTTCAATCCTTTATACCAAATAACATAACGAATTCTCCCAGTAATCCCAGTAACACTCAGAGTGACAGATCCTCCGATGACCGGATACTGAGGGATCAGCTGAATACTCGTCATTCCACTGGACACATCCACCAACACACCGAGCAGAACTGCAAGAGATAAAAAGATCAGTGATTATATGTTTCAAATGTAAAGAAATTTCAATCGATGTGGCCTTTGTTTCAAGGATTCTCTGGGAAATTTGCCCGTTGATTCATTGGAAGCCAGTTGGTGGGATTCACCCATCAGTTTATGCTTTTATTCGCTCTATGCAATGTGTGAGCAGCTGTTGGGCAAATCTTGGTAAAATAAATCTTGGTGAGGTGAAGTCATTCAAAAATATAACGAACAACAGAGGTTATTTTTGTATTTCTGGTAAAATCTTTAGGTGAATTAATTAATTAATGGGAGTTCTTTCCCTCTATCAGCAATCTCCATGGTGCTTAACACAGTATAATTTCCTAAAGAGCTATTGCCAGAAATGTATATACAGTATATATACAGTCAGGGCTTTTTTTCTCAGAAAATAGGTGCAGGAACTCCCCCTTTCTGAGTCACCCCTTTTCTCTGCCCCTACCTTTCTTTGACTCCACACCCTACCCACCTCTCAGCACTGCTGCTTTTTAGAGAGAACAGAACCATATATCATGTTGTGGTGCTAAGTAATGTATATGGACTATGGTAATGATGACAAGAAAAGCAGTAAAATAGATCCCCTATAGCCAGTAACAATATAGCCCGCTAACAACAATGAACCCCCTGCAACAAAATTTCCCACCTAGCAACAATAGACCCCCAGCAGAAACAACAGATCTCCCCACAGCCAGCATCAATAGACTCTCCATCATCCAGAAACAGTAGATCCTTCCCTCAACAGTAGATCTCTCCCAGCAACAATGGTCCCCCCAGGAATATACGACCCACCCAGCAACAACACACTTCCTTAGCAACAATAGGCCCCCTCTGCAAAAATAGATCCCCTCCAGCAATGAGCATCAATAGACCCTGCATTTCCCCTGTATTCCCCTGCATTCCCACTGAAAAAAGCCCTGTATACAGTATATAAATATATAGATGTAGCCAGGTGCTGGCTAACTTTGCCCTGTGTCATTGTGGGACATTCTATAACAGCTGCAGTGACCCTATTTCCCTATAGTGCTTGGCCAGGACCCTGTGTTATCATCTGCTGAATGTAGAGCAAGCAGAGACTACACCTGAGAGCAAGGGGTCATGGGATATGTGGTCCGAGGAGCCAGCATTTGCATTGGAGCCAGAGTGCTGCAGACTACAAATTCCAGCCATCTGGGAGAGAGAGAATTCTGGGTGAGGACATGAGAGCAGGGATGTGAGCAGGTGCCACAGCCTAGACTGTATAGAGAGTCTCTAGTGAGTGAGCAAGGAGATCCACTATTGTCAGCTCCTTGTCAGCCGAATGATTGTTGGGGGTCATTCTAATCATCACCGGTACAGACCCAGCTGAATCCCAGCATTGCCACGTGTACGGCCAGGCACATTCACTGATTTCAGATTCTTCATAAGCCTGTTACAGGACATCCTATTCCCTTGAGTCTTGGTATCATCAGGATTTGTGAGCGGGCAGAAGCCCACCCTGTGTACACCCTACAAAGACACTGCATGCAGACACCTTTATCCCATCTCTTTACATTAGAGCCTCAAAAAGGAAACACTTTGTACATGCTATTTTCTGTTGCTGGTTGCCTTTGCACAGCAATCCTTCTGGGCCCTTGTTGAACTATCTGAACATCTACATCACAAGGACTCCTCCACTCTTTGCTTCTCCCCCCCACTTTCAGGACCTACTGGCTACTACTGTTTGACTTATTGTGGTTTTCTTTGCATTGCATACCCTTTGCATAGTTACCAAGAGTAAAAGTTTAACTTTGAAAGATATCTGCCTAAGTTATTATTCTTTTCTGCTTCAGGATTCTTAAGTGAAGGTAAGGTTAATAATATAACTTAGATTACAAAATCTTCAGTTTTACTCAAATTATATGAAGAAAAAATGAATACATCCCACAACAAAAACTACTACATCTAGTATTTTGTATGACCTCCATGATTTGTAAGAACAGCACCAAGTCTTCTAGGCATGGAATGAACAAGTTGGCGACATATTGCAACATCTATCTTTTTCCATTCTTCAAGAACGACCTCTTTTAGAGCCTGGATGCTGGATGGAGATGGAGGCTCAACTTGTCTCTTCAGAATTCCCCATAGGTGTACGATTGGGTTCAGCTCTGGAGACATACTTGGTAGACATATGCAGAACAGAAAAATTTGTTTTGTTTCATTTCGTATATATTCGTTATGTTACTAATTTTGTTTAGTTTCGGAATCAGTTTAGTTTTGTTTAGCTTTCATTAAATTTCATTTTGTTTATTCATTTTCTCATATATTTCAAATTTTCGGAAGGATTCGAATTCGGATTGGTCGAAAAATGATCGACTAATTTGAATTCTGTGTGAAGAATAGCTGGTTGTTTTTTCGGGTCCGACGTTGGTGGCGAGTGGGGTGATTGGCGATGGATCTACAGTTGGGGACATTGTTTATTATTATTTAATAAATGAATTGTCAAAATCTTGTATACTGTCTTTATTCACTTTTTACACTCTTTTGGTGAATGGATAGGATAGTACCCCATACTCATTCACATAGGGGGGACAGGATCTGGGGGCCCCCTTGTTAAAGGGGGCTTCCAGATTCAGATAAACCCCCTGCCCAAAGACCCCCACAGCCTAGGGTTGTGGGGAGAAGCCCCCCTGCCCCATAGCACCCCCTATGTTGAAGGCATGTGGCCTGGTATGGTTCAGAAGGGAGGGCGGGTGCTCGTTTGTCCCCCCTTTCCTGGCCTGTCGGATTGCATGCTCGGATAAGGGTCTGGTGTGGATTTTGGGGGGGGGACCACACAGCTAGCTTCCTGGCTAGCTGCCTAACAATCAGCTATTCTTCACACAGAATTCAAATTGTTTGATCGTTTTCTTGACCGATCCGAATTCAAACCGTTCCAAAAATTGGAATTCCTTGAAATTCGTTAAAGTTTGTTTTGTTTATACATTTTTTAACAAAATTTGTCACTATATCATTTGGAGGTTCGAGTACATCCAAATCTCCAAATAACCAAAAATGTATCCAAATTTGTATTTGGACCGAAAGTTACATAGTAGGTGAGGTCGAAAAAAGACCTAAGTCCATCAAGTCCAACCTATGTGTATGATTATACAGTATGTCAGTATTACATTGTATAGCCCTGTATGTTGCGGTCATTCAGGTACTTATCTAATAGTTTCTTGAAACTATTGATGCCCCCCCTGAGACCACCGCCTGTGGAAGGGAATTCAACATCCTTGCCACTCTCACAGTAAAGAACCCTCTACGTAGTTTAAGGTTAAACCTCACTTCCTCTAATTTTAATGAGTGGCCACGGGTCTTGTTAAACTCCCTTCCGCGAAAAAGTTTTATCCCTATTGTGGGGTCACCAATACGGTATTTGTATATTGAAATCATATCCCCTCTCAAGCGTCTCTTCTCCAGAGAGAATAAGTTCAGTGCTTGCAAACTTTCCTCATAACCAATATCGTCAAATCCCTTTGTTAGTTTTGTTGCCCTTCTTTGTACTCGCTCCATTTCCAGTACATCCTTCCTGAGGACTGGTGCCCAGAACTACTAGCAGCAGCTTGAAATTTCATGCCATTGCTGAGCCTAGGTCCTTTTTCATTTTAGATTCCCCCAGAGGTTCTCCCCCCCAGTGTATAGCTTGCATTCATATTTTTGCCACCCAAATGCATTATTTTACATTTTTCTACATTGAACCTCATTTGCCATGTAGTTGCCCACCCCATTCATTTGTTCAGATCTTTTTGCAAGGTTTCCATATCCTGCGGAGCTTAGTATGGTCCGCAAATACAGAGATTGAACTGTTTACCCCATCCTCCAGGTCATTTATGAACAAATTAAACAGGATTGGTCCCAGCACAGAACCCTGGGGGACCCCACTACCCACCCCTGACCTTTCCGAGTACTCCCCATTTATCACCACCCTCTGAACTCACCCTTGTAGCCAGTTTTCAATCCATGTACTCACCCTATGAAATGAATTGCACATGTTTAATACTTGGCCGCTGAATCACTTTCACACTGTTCTTCTTCAGAAATGCAACAGTGGCCATGTTGGAAAAGTGCACGACGACCAAGGGTACGGAGTGACGGCAGCATCTTCTATTTCAGTATAGAGCAGTACATCTGTGAATTCATGATACCATCAATGAAATTCAGCTCCGTGACACCAGCAGCTCTCATGAAGCCTCACAAAAGGACACTGCCACCACCATGTTTCACTGTAGGCACAATATATTTTTCTTTGTACTCCTCACCTTTGCAATTCCATAAAGTTTTGACACCATCAGTTTCAAAAATATTTATCTTGGTCTCATCACTCCAGAGTACAGAGTCCCAGTAGTCTTTTTTTTCAACATAGGACCTGGCAAATTCTAGGTGGGCATTTTTGTGCATGGGCTTTAGGAGAGGCTTCCTTCATGGACGACACCCGGCATGCCATTCCTCTGCAGTGTACACCATATTTTGTAATGGGAAACAATTACCCCAGTTTGGCTTTCTACTTCTTTTTCTAACTGCAGTGAACTTGCATGGTGATTTTCTTCAACTTCCATGGATTGCCTGGACGTCACTTTGAGATGGTTGCAGTTCCATGTTTGTTAAATTTTTGTATCACTTTTGCTACAGTATTCTGACTGATAAGTAAAGCTTTTGCTGATCTTCTTGTAGCCTTAACATTTCTTGTGTAAAGAAATTATTTTCTTTCTCAGGCCTTGTGACATTTCTCTTCCATGTGGTGCCATTGCTGACAGCATGAAATGGAAAGGGGTTTTCTTTGTTAACCACTAAGCCACCGCCCACCGTCATATGACGGCGGGACGAGGCTTCTGTTGTTCTGGGCGGACGTCATATGACGTGATCGCCCTCCCGAGCCACTAGGGGCGGCGGCGCGTGCGCGTGCCAGCTGCGTCGCTCGGGACCCGGTGCGTGTGCCCGGCGGCCGCGATGTCCGCTGGGCACCCACGATTGCCGGGTAACAGAGCAGGAGCGTGGATCTGTGCATGTAAACACAGGTCCACGTCCTGTCAGAGAGGAGAGGAGACCGATAGCGTGTCCCTTGTACATAGGGACACCGATCGGTCACCTCCCCCAGTTAGTCCCCTCCCCCCACAGTTAGAATCACCTCCCTAGGTCATACATTAACCCCTCAAGCGCCCCCTAGTGTTAACCCCTTCCCTGCCAGTCACATTTACACAGTAATCAATGCAATTTTATAGCATTGATCGCTGTATAAATGTGAATGGTCCCAAAAACGTGTCAAAAGTGTCCGATATGTCCGCCGCAATATCGCAGTCACAATAAAAATCGCAGATCGCCGCCATTACTAGTAAAAAATAAATAAATAAATAAAAATGCTATAAATCTATCCCCTATTTTGTAGACGCTATAACTTTTGCGCAAACCAATCAATATACGCTTATCGCAATTTTTTTTACCAAAAATATGTAGAAGAATATATATCGGCCTAAACTGAGGAAAAAATTTGTTAAAAAAAAAATAAAAAACTGGATATTTATTATAGCAAAAAGTAAAAAATATTGTGTTTTTCAAAATTGTCGTTTTTCTTTTGTTTATAGCGCAAAAAATAAAAACCGCAGAGGTGATCAAATACCACCAAAAGAAAGTTCTATTTGTGGGAAAAAAATGATAAAAATTTCATTAGGGTGCAGTGTAACATGACCGCGCAATTGTCATTCAAAGTGCGACAGCGCTGAAAATTGAAAAATAGCTTGGGCAGGAAGGGGGTGAAAGTGCCCTGTATTGAGGTGGTTAAGTAACACTCGTTTATAATCTGCTGGACACCTGTTTAATGAATACCATAATTAGACTCACCTGTAGATAAATTCTTGTTAATTAGGATTTTGTTGTATAAAATGTAGCTTTGCTCCTAAGACTTTCATTGGGGTATATTATTTTTGCAACATGGTCTTGAATTAATTTGTATTACTACCCCTTGAAATTTTCCACATTTTGTTTATGTTATAACCAAAAAGATAAATGTATTTTATTGGGATTTTATGTGATAGACCAACACAAAGTGGAACATAATTGTGACGTGGAAGAAAAATTATAAATGGTTTTTAAAATCTTTTACAAATAAATATGTGAAAAGTGTGGCATGCATTTGTATTTAGCCCCCTTTACTCTTTACTTTGTAGAACCACTTTTTGCTGCAATTACAACTGCAAGTCTTTTTGGGTATGTCTCTAATGGGGCATACACACGGTCGGACTTTTCGTCTACAAAAGTCCGACAGCCTGTCCGACTGACTTCCGGCGGACTTTCGGCGGACTTGCGGCGGACTTGTGGCAGACTTTCTAACGAACGGACTTGCCTACACACGACCACACAAAAGTCCGACGGATTCGTACGTGATGACGTACACCAGACTAAAATAAGGAAGTTGATAGCCAGTAGCCAATAGCTGCCCTAGCGTGGGTTTTTGTCCGTCGGACTAGCACACAGACGAGCGGATTTGGGGGTCCGTCGTAGTTACGACGTAAAGATTTGAAGCATGTTTCAAATCTAAAGTCCGTCGGATTTGAGGCTGAAAAAGTCAGCTGAAAGTCCGGGGAAGCCCACACACGATCGGATTACCAGCCAGCTTTAGTCCGTCGGCATCCGTTGGACTTTTGTAGACGAAAAGTCTGACCGTGTGTATGCCCCATAACAGCTTTGCACATCTAGAGAGTGACATTTTTGCCTGTTCTTTGCAAAATAGCTCAAGCTCTGTCAGATTGGATGGAGAGCGTCTGTGAACAGAAATTTTCAACTCTTGCTACAGATTCTCAATTGGATTTAGGGCTGGACTTTGGGCCATTCTAACACATGAATATGCTTTGATCTAAACCAAGCCATTGTAGCTCTGGCTGTATGTTTAGGGTCGTAGTCGTACTGGAAGGTGAACCTCCACTTCAGTCTCAAGTCTTTTGCAGACTAACAGGTTTTCTTCTAAGATTGCCCTGTATTTGGCTCCATCCTTCTTCCCATCATCTCTGACCAGCTTCCTTGACCCTGCTGAAGAAAAGCATACCCACAATATGATGCTGCCACCACCATGTTTCATGGTGGGGTTGGTGTGTTCAGGGTGATGTGGCAGTATTAGTTTTCCACCATACATAGCATTTTGCTTTTAGGTCAAAAAGTTCAATTTTGGTCTCATCTGACCAGAGCACCTTCTTCCACTTATTTTCTGTGTCCCCCACATGGCTTCTTGCAAATGGGACTTCTTATGGCTTTCTTTCAACAATGGCTTTCTTCTTGCCACTCTTCCATAAAGGCCAGATTTGTGGAGTGCACGACTAATATTTGTCCTGTGGACAGATTCTCCCACCTGAGCTGTGGATCTCTGCAGCTTCTCCAAAGTTACCATGGGCCTCTAGGCTGCTTCTCTGATGAATGCTCTCCTTGCCTGGCTTGTCAGTTTAGGTGAATGGCCATGTCTTGGTAGGTTTGCAGTTGTGCCATACTCTTTCCAATTTTGGATGATGGATTGAACAGTGCTTCGTGAGATGTTCAAAGCTTAGGCTAATATTTTTATAACCTAACCCTGCTTTAAACATCTCCACAACTTATATCCCTGACCTCTCTGGAGTGTTATATATATATATAAAGTGCCTTGAAAAAGTATGTATACCCCTTGAAATTTTCCACATTTTGTCATGTTAAAAACGTAAATGTATTTTATTGGGATTTTATGTGATAGACCAACACAAAGTGGCACATAATTGTGAAGTGGGAGAAAAATGATAAATGGTTTTCAAACTCTTTTACAAATAAATATGTAAATATATTGATATGTCCACTCAGAACTGGGAAGCTTCCACCTGGCCGTTTACATACATTGACCGGGAGGGAGATAGATAAAGAACAACACAAATGTGTTATCCCAGCTGTGCTGAAAAATAGGGTACCATAGTATCAACTAATGTTTCCTTTACTACAAAGTGCTATGCCTCACATCCCGATATAGACTTGGTCGAAAGAGACACCATGGCCTCCTCATTAGCATCCATACAAAAAATGTAAAAAAACAAATCAAACAAGAAAAAAAGGAAAGGGGAGACCAGCACAAGATTAACCATGGGGGACTTCCATGCTCACACTATGGCAATTTTACCTGCTAGTAAAATAAAGAAAATGAGGGTTCAGAGATGTCTGGGCAACTCGCCCGAGAGGTCAGTAAGTAGAGCTGTCTTGGCTTTCTTGGGTATTTGCAACCCAGTGACAGAGTAGAAAGGATTAAATATTCTGATCCAAAATCACTGGACCTTTGGACAGGACCACCAGACATGAAACATATGAAGGGTAATGGATACTTGTGCGCCCACCAAAATAAACAAATAAATAATTAAAGGATATAAATAAAATCACTAGAGCTCATATAAAACCAGACTCAACAAAGTGTAAAAAAGAGTAGCTGCCACAAGAAATAGTGTTCACACACCAAAAAACAGAATTTTAAATGATAAATTACGGCGCTTTACTATATAGCAAACTAATGAGACGCAAAAAATTGTACAACACTACCCTACCAAGAAGATCCAAAATTAGGAACTCCAGGTAAAAATAGAGTTACAACAATTAATCTTCCATTATATTGTGCAATCAGAGGACACAAAGAAACCAGTATTGCATCAATAATTGAATAAATGTGCAGATGATATGAAGCCCATATAAATTACTGAGTATAAGAGGAGTGTTTACACCCAATGAAAGTCCTCATACTGATGAACCAGGGGAAAGGATACAGGTCAAAGATAAATAAGTAACAAAAGCTGAAGTGATATAAAAAAGACCAATTGTAGCAAAAAACAAGGTCTGGTATGGAGATTAAGGGGAACCCCGTGCCAAAATGTAAAAAAAAAGTGGCGTGGGGGTACCCTTCAAAATCCATACCAGACCCTTCAGGTCTGGTATGGATTTCAAGGGGAACCCTGCGCCAAAATTAAAAAAAAATGGCGTGGGGTCCCTTATCTGAGCACGCAACCTGGCAGGCCGCAGGAAAAGTGGGACGAGAGAGCGCCCCCCTAAATCGTACCAGGCCACATGCCCTGAACATTGGGAGGGTGCTTTGGGGTAGCCCCCCCAAAGCACCTTGTCCCCATGTTGATGGGGAGAAGGGCCTCATCCCCACAACCCTTGCCCAGTGGTTGTGGGGGTCTGCGGGCGGGGGGCCTATCAGAATCTGGAAGCCCCCTTTAACAAGGGGACCCCCAGATCCAGGCCCCCCCTGTTTGAAATGGTAACGGGTACATTGTACCCGTACAATTTCACAAAAAAAGTGTGAAGATGGTAAAAAAAAAAACACACACCGTGGGAAAAGTCCTTTATTAAAAAATACAAAAATAAAACTGTCCCACGTAGTCCATTCACCTCCTCTGATGGACCGAAAAAAAATAAAGAAGATCTGCCTCCATGGGAGGCACACGCCATATGACGCATCCTCGCAGGTGACAGCTCTTTTAAAACTGTGGGCGGGCCATGCAGTGTCATCGCTGGGTGACCCCGCCCCCCTCTGACGCATGGGGACATCCCTATGGCTTCCCCGTAGCATCAGAGGGGGCCAGGGCCACCCGTTCCGCCCCCCTCTGACGCTGCGGGAAAGCCATAGGGATGTGCACGCGCGTCAGAGGGGGGCGGACCGGGTGGCCCTGCCCCCCTCTGATGCTATGGGGGAAGCCATAGGGATGTCCCCGTGCATCAGAGGGGGGCGGGATTATGGGGAAGTCCCCATGCGTCAGAGGGGGACAGGGTCTCCCGGAGACGACACCGTGTGGCCCCGCCCACAGTTTTAAAAGAGCTGTCACCTGTAAGGACGCGTCATATGGTGTGTGCCTCCCATGGAGGCAAATCTTCTTTATTTTTTTTTTCAGAGGTGAATGGACTACGTGGGACAGTGTTATTTTTTTATTTTTTAATAAACGACTTCTCCCATAGTGTGTGTTGTTTTATTTTTACCATTTTCACACTTTTTTTGTGAAATGGTACGGGTACAATGTACCGTTAGCATTTCAAACAGGGGAAGGGTGGGATCTGGAGGTCCTCTTGTTAAAGGGGGCTTCCAGATTCCAATAAGCCCCCCGGCTGCAGACCCCCACAACCACCGGACAAGAGTTGTGGGGATGAGGCCCTTCTCTCCTTTTATTGTTTCACTTAAGCATTATTAAAATCACTGCTTCCGAAAAAATTTCCGTTTTTAAAACTTTATTTTGCATTGATACATGTCCCCTGGGGCAGGACCCAGGTCCCCAAACACTTTTTATGACAATAACTTGCATATCAACCTTTAAAATTAGCACTTTTGATTTCTCCCATAGACTTTTAAAGGGTGTTCCGCGGCTTTCGAATTTGCCGCGAACACCCCAAATTATTTGCTATTTGGCGAACGGGCGAACAGCCAATGTTCGAGTCTAACTCATGTTCAACCCGAACATAAAGCCCATCCCTATCTGTAACAATGAAAAACTCAGCCCCCTCACTTTAAAAGTGCGGGTCCACAGCAACCATATTATCAGTTTGTGTTGGAATCTTTAACCACTTGACGACCGCCTCACGTCGATGTACGTCGGCAAAGTGGCACGGACAGGCAAAATCACGTCCAGCGGCGATCGGTGATGAGGGGGAGACCATCCGTTCGTGGCCCCCCCCTCGCGATCGCCGCCGGCCAATCGAATCATTCCTTTGCTGCTGTATGCTAAACAGCAGCAAAGGAAATGATGTCATCTCTCCTCGGCTCGGTAATTTCCGTTCCGGCCCGAGGAGAGAAGACATCAATGTGAGTGCACCAACACACACACACACAGTAGAACATGCCAGGCACACAAAACACTCCGATCCCCCCCCCCGATCGCCCCCCCGATCCCCCCCCAATCACCCCCCCCCCTGTCACAAACTGACACCAGCAGTTTTTTTTTGTTTTTTTGTTTTTTTTTTCTGATTACTGCATAGTGTCAGTTTGTGACAGTTACAGTGTTAGGGCAGTGAGTATTACCCCCTTTAGGTCTAGGGTACCCCCCTAACCCCCCCTAATAAAGTTTTAACCCCTTGATCACCCCCTGTCACCAGTGTCACTAAGCGATCATTTTTCTGATCGCTGTATTAGTGTCGCTGGTGACGCTAGTTAGTGAGGTAAATATTTAGGTTCGCCGTCAGCGTTTTATAGCGTCAGGGACCCCCATATACTACCTAATAAATGTTTTAACCCCTTGATTGCCCCCTAGTTAACCCTTTCACCACTGATCACCGTATAACCGTTACGGTTGACGCTGGTTAGTTCGTTTATTTTTTATAGTGTCAGGGCACCCGCCGTTTATTACCGAATAAAGGTTTAGCCCCCCGATCGCCCGGCGGTGATATGCGTCGCCCCAGGCAGCGTCAGATTAGCGCCAGTACCGCTAACACCCACGCACTCAGCATGCGCCTCCCTTAGTGGTATAGTATCTGATCGGATCAATATCTGATCCGATCAGATCTATACTAGCGTCCCCAGCAGTTTAGGGTTCCCAAAAACGCAGTGTTAGCGGAATCAGCCCAGATACCTGCTAGCACCTGCGTTTTGCCCCTCCGTCCGGCCCAGCCCAGCCCACCCACGTGCAGTATCGATCGATCACTGACACTTACAAAACACTAAACGCATAACTGCAGCGTTCGCAGAGTCAGGCCTGATCCCTGCGATCGCTAACAGTTTTTTTGGTAGTATTTTGGTGAACTGGCAAGCACCAGCCCCAGGCAGCGTCAGATTAGCGCCAGTACCGCTAACACCCACGCACGCAGCATACGCCTCCCTTAGTGGTATAGTATCTGATCGGATCAATATCTGATCCGATCAGATCTATACTAGCGTTACCAGCAGTTTAGGGTTCCCAAAAACGCAGTGTTAGCGGGATCAGCCCAGATACCTGCTAGCACCTGCGTTTTGCCCCTCCGCCCGGCCCGGCCCAGCCCACCCAAGTGCAGTATCGATCGATCACTGTCACTTACAAAACACTAAACGCATAACTGCAGCGTTCGCAGAGTCAGGCCTGATCCCTGCGATCGCTAACAGTTTTTTGGTAGCGTTTTGGTGAACTGGCAAGCGCCAGCGGCCTAGTACACCCCGGTCGTAGTCAAACCAGCACTGCAGTAACACGTGGTGACGTGGCGAGTCCCATAAGTGCAGTTGAAGCTGGTGAGGTGGCAAGCACAAGTAGTGTCCCGCTGCCACCAAAAAGACAAACACAGGCCCATCGTGCCCATAATGCCCTTCCTGCTGCATTCGCCAATCCTAATTGGGAACCCACCGCTTCTGCAGCGCCCGTACTTCCCCCATTCACATCCCCAACCAAATGCAGTCGGCTGCATGAGAGGCATTTTTATGTCCTCCCGAGTACCCCTACCCAACGAACCCCCCAAAAAAGATGTCGTGTCTGCAGCAAGCGCGGATATAGGCGTGACACCCGCTATTATTGTCCCTCCTGTCCTGACAATCCTGGTCTTTGCATTGGTGAATGTTTTGAACGCTACCATTCACTAGTTGAGTATTAGCGTAGGGTACAGCATTGCACAGACTAGGCGCCATTTCACAGGGTCTCCCAAGATGCCATCGCATTTTGAGAGACCCGAACCTGGAACCGGTTACCGTTATAAAAGTTAGTTACAAAAAAAGTGTAAAAAAAAAAAAAAAATATGAAATAAAAAAAAATAGTTGTTGTTTTATTGTTCTCTCTCTCTCTATTCTCTCTCTCTATTGTTCTGCTCTTTTTTACTGTATTCTATTCTGCAATGTTTTATTGTTATTGTTATTGTTATTATGTTTTATCATGTTTGTTTTTCAAGTGTGTAATTATTTACACTTTACTGTGCTTTATTGTTAACCATTGTTAACCATTTTTTTGTCTTCAGGTACGCCATTCACGACTTTGAGTAGTTATACCAGAATGATGCCTGCAGGTTTAGGTATCATCTGGGTTTCTTTTCAGCCAGCGGTCGGCTTTCATGTAAAAGCAATCCTAGCGGCTAATTAGCCTCTAGACTGCTTTTACAAGCCGTGGGAGGGAATGCCCCCCCCCCACCGTCTTCCGTGTTTTTCTCTGGCTCTCCTGTCTCAACAGGGAACCTGAGAATGCAGCCGGTGATTCAGCCAGCTGACCATAGAGCTGATCAGAGACCAGAGTGGCTCCAAACATCTCTATGGCCTAAGAAACCGGAAGCTACGAGTATTTCATGACTTAGATTTCGCCGGACGTAAATAGCGCCATTGGGAAATTGGGGAAGCATTTTATCACACCGATCTTGGTGTGGTCAGATGCTTTGAGGGCAGAGGAGAGATCTAGGGTCTAATAGACCACAATTTTTTCAAAAAAGAGTACCTGTCACTACCTATTGCTATCATAGGGGATATTTACATTCCCCGAGATAACAATAAAAATGATTAAAAAAAAAAATATGAAAGGAACAGTTTAAAAATAAGATTAAAAAAGCAAAAAAATAATAAAGAAAAAAAAAACAAAAAAAAAAACACCCCTGTCGCCCCCTGCTCTCGCGCTAAGGCGAACACAAGCGGCGGTCTGTCGTCAAACGTAAACAGCAATTGCACCATGCATGTGAGGTATCACCGCGAAGGCCAGATCGAGTGCAGTAATTTTTCCAGTAGACCTCCTCTGTAAATCTAAAGTGGTAACCTGTAAAGGCTTTTGAAGGCTTTTAAACATGTATTTATTTTGTTGCCACTGCACGTTTGTGCGCAATTTTAAAGCATGTCATGTTTGGTATCCATGTACTCGGCCTAAGATCATCTTTTTTATTTCATCAAACATTTGGGCAATATAGCGTGTTTTAGTGCATTAAAATTAAAAAAAGTGTGTTTTTTCCCCAAAAAATGCGTTTGAAAAATCGCTGCGCAATTACTGTGTGAAAAAAAAAAAATGAAACACCCACCATTTTAATCTGTAGGGCATTTGCTTTAAAAAAATATATAATGTTTGGGGGTTCAAAGTAATTTTTTTGCACAAAAAAAAAAACTTTTTCATGTAAACAATAAGTGTCAGAAAGGGCTTTGTCTTCAAGTGGTTAGAAGAGTGGGTGATGTGTGACATAAGCTTCTAAATGTTGTGCATAAAATGCCAGGACAGTTCAAAACCCCCCCAAATGACCCCATTTTGGAAAGTAGACACCCCAAGCTATTTGCTGAGAGGCATGTCGAGTCCATGGAATATTTTATATTGCGACACAAGTTGCGGGAAAGAGACAAATTTTACTAAATTTTCACTAAATGATATATTGCTCAAACATGCCATGGAAATATGTGAAATTACACCCCAAAATACATTCTGCTGCTTCTCCTGAGTACGGGGATACCACATGTGTGAGACTTTTTGGGAGCCTAGCCGCGTACGGGACCCCGAAAACCAAGCACCGCCTTCAGGCTTTCTAAGGGCGTGAATTTTTGATTTCACTCTTCACTGCCTATCACAGTTTCGGAGGCCATGGAATGCCCAGGTGGCACAAAACCCCCCCAAATGACCCCATTTTGGAAAGTAGACACCCCAAGCTATTTGCTGAGAGGTATAGTGAGTATTTTGCAGACCTCACTTTTTGTCACAAAGTTTTGAAAATTGAAAAAAGAAAAAAAAAATGTTTTTTCTTGTCTTTCTTCATTTTCAAAAACAAATGAGAGCTGCAAAATACTCACCATGCCTTTCAGCAAATAGCTTGGGGTGTCTACTTTCCAAAATGGGGTCATTTGGGGGGGTTTTGTGCCACCTGGGCATTCCATGGCCTCCGAAACTGTGATAGGCAGTAAAGAGTGAAATCAAAAATTTTCACCCTTAGAAATCCTGAAGGCGGTGATTGGTTTTCGGGGTCCAGTACGCGGCTAGGCTCCCAAAAAGTCCCACACATGTGGTATCCCCATACTCAGGAGAAGCAGCTAAATGTATTTTGGGGTGCAATTCCACATATGCCCATGGCCTGTGTGAGCAATATATCATTTAGTGACAACTTTATGAAAAAAAAAAAAAAAAAAGTGTCACTTTCCCGCAACTTGTGTCAAAATATAAAATATTCCATGGACTCAATATGCCTCTCAGCAAATAGCTTGGGGTGTCTACTTTCCAAAATGGGGTCATTTTGGGGGGTTTTGTGCCACCTGGGCATTCCATGGCCTCCGAAACTGTGATAGGCAGTGATGAGTGAAAGCAAAAATTTACACCCTTAGAAATCCTGAAGGCGGTGATTGGTTTTCGGGGCCCCGTACGCGGCTAGGCTCCCAAAAAGTCCCACACATGTGGTATCCCCATACTCAGGAGAAGCAGCTAAATGTATTTTGGGGTGCAATTCCACATAGGCCTATGGCCTGTGTGAGCAATATATCATTTAGTGACGACTTTTTGTAAATATTTTTTTTTTTGTCATTTTTCAATCACTTGGGACAAAAAAAATAAATATTCAATGGGTTCAACATGCCTCTCAGCAATTTCCTTGGGGTGTCTACTTTCCAAAATGGGGTCATTTGGGGGGGTTTTGTACTGCCCTGCCATTTTAGCACCTCAAGAAATGACATAGGCAGTCATAAACTAAAAGCTGTGTAAATTCCAGAAAATGTACCCTAGTTTGTAGACGCTATAACTTTTGCGTAAACCAATAAATATACGCTTATTGACATTTTTTTTACCAAAGACATGTGGCCGAATACATTTTGGCCTAAATGTATGACTAAAATTTAGTTTATTGGATTTTTTTTATAACAAAAAGTAGAAAATATCATTTTTTTTCAAAATTTTCGGTCTTTTTCCGTTTATAGCGCAAAAAATAAAAACCGCAGAGGTGATCAAATACCATCAAAAGAAAGCTCTATTTGTGGGAAGAAAAGGACGCAAATTTCGTTTGGGTACAGCATTGCATGACCGCGCAATTAGCAGTTAAAGCGACGCAGTGCCAAATTGGAAAAAGACCTCTGGTCCTTAGGCAGCATAATGGTCCGGGGCTCAAGTGGTTAAGGAAAACCATCAATTTGTGCACAGAGAGTATAGGCAAAGATACTGTGCTAATACAGTATACCGTGGATTGTATTCTGGTTGGCTACATACTCCCCTGTGTTTACAGTGCTATAGGTCCAATAATCCTTCTTAGGACTACTTATTTCTGTATCAGCAACATGTGTCATTGCTTGGTAGCTACTGTGCCTCTGCGTGGCAGCCTTTATCTGCCTTGGTTGAAAAAATAAATTAGTGTGCTGTTGGTTTGGGGGTTAGTCTTTTAGGTTTTATGTTTTGAGGGGGGTATATTTTATTTTGTGTTTCTAGGGCCTTTTTTAGTTTATTGCTGACACAGTAATTGACGGGCCTAAAATGAGAAACAGAAGTACTGTGTTTCCAGGTAGTAGCAGGAGAGCAGGTCTGCAGGACAAAGTGATGGTAAGACCGTACATCTGCCTTTGCTTTCACAAAGTGGCCAACCAATACAGCAACAGAAAGCACAAGAGGTAGTTAACTGGCTGATCAAACTTTCTTCACCTACATCCTTCCACCCACAAAGTGGATACAATGATATAATAATGATACACATCATTAGAGGTACACTATTACATGTGTGCTATATAACCCAAAACATGTTTTACTAAACATCAGTTTCAAACCTGTTAAGGTGTTGCAATACAGAGTTGCAATGAAAAGGAGCTCACAAACTACACCATCATGTGACAATTTTTACGAGGTTATACTTGCTTTAGTTGTAATTTTTTTTAAGAAGACATCTTCCTATGGCTTTTAGAGAACTGTTGGGGTTGCTACTTCCATCATTCAAAGCAGGCTTTTTTAAGTCAAGCTAATTGTATATTTTAAAAAAACCCACAATGAAATATGAGTTGCCAGAAAACCCTCCACCCTTCCCATTGTGCACTTCTCCTCCTCATTTCAGGATACCACTGTACCATTCCTCTACCTCACCTATATGACCTCCCCTGTATTGCGACTCTACTTGGCCCTCAACATCACCTTATAATTTTTCCCTATTTCCCCTAAGACCCCTTTCACACCTGTGCGTCTTCAAAGTCGCTTGATTTTACCGCAATTTCGCGTCGCGGTTTTCCTGTGATTTTACCACGATTTTGCCACAATTTGGGCGAGTAATCCAGAAGGGGCAGATGTCACCGGACCCAGGATGCTGTGCGACGTATAGTTTTTTGCACCATAAAAATATAAATTGTTATTCATTATTATTTTAATAATTTTTAATTGTATTTAAACTCATGTTCTTATTGAGTATTTAATATAAATTGATAATAATTAATTCTAAGGCCTCATGTACACTGCTGCTGGTAAACGGACATTCAGAGGCAGTTGGATGCTTTTTTCAACTGCCCCTGAACTCATTCAATGTTATTTGTGTACATGTACACAGGTTCATTTAATGTCGTTTTTAGGCAGTTGCGTTTATAGGCTTTTCTTTGATGGCAAAAAAATGAGTTCAGACGCCAAAATATCTGACGTTTCAGATGCCAAACGCTTCTAAGCGCGCCAAAAAATATGGCTAAACGCGACTAAACGCGGCATGTAAACGCGCCAGAATGAACGTTTTAAACGTGCGTTACTATTTGTCAAGCTAAATCGTTCAGGAGAGGTTGTAAAAACGTCCCGTGTACATTAAGCCTTACCAACCATAAACTTTTCTCAATCATGGTGCTCTATAACGTCAATAAAAAACATCTACATGCTAGTAAAAATACTCACATCAATAGTGTTTAAAGCGGAGTTCCACCCAAAAGGTATAGTACTCCTCCCCTCTCCGGTGCCACATTTGGCACCATTCGGGGGGGGAGGGGGGACAGCATATCTGTCTTTCACAGGTATGCTTTCCCCACTTCCGGGAGCCTCAGCTGTGGATACTGACATCACGGCTGGGTCTCCCTCCTCCTCCCCCTGTCGCCAGGCCAGTAGGAGAGAGGAGCAGAGCCTCACGCATGAACAGTAGGGTTCCTGGCGTGAAGCCAAAAGGCTACACTGCTGGGTTCCCTTACTCGCAATGGAGGCGGCATGCACCCAACAGCTGATGGAAACATCAGCTGCAGTTCCGTCATCGCTGGACTCCAGAACAGGTAGGTGTCCGAATTATTAAAAGTCAGCAGCTGCAGTATGTGCAGCTGCTGGCTTTTAATTTTTGCAGCAGTGGGCGAACCTCCGCTTTAAGTTGCTTTCTCTTTTGTATCCCTTAGTATTTATTGGATCGTGATAGAATGGCTTTTTAAACATGTAATTTTCATATTATGATGACCTTTTACATACATATAATTGAATTTTTTTTTCTATTTATGAGTTATACAGCTGCTATTATTTATGCATTGTCAGCTATATATCATTGAATGTTTTTAATCAGAGTTGAACCATATAGTTTTGTTGTGTATGGCTGTCACTTCCGGCTGTTCCATTATAAATAATAGGCTCCCCGTACTATTCTTAGCTTGAAAAAGGAGTGCGCATGCCCTAACACAACACGGCGCATGCTCCGAAACGCGTCGCACAGCATCTTGGGACCTATGATGTCTGCCCCTCTGGATTACTCGTGCAACGCTGCGCTCCATGCCGCGTTCCACCTTGATCCTGGAACAGCCCCAGCGGCTCTCTGGCTTTCTTCCAGCTACAGCTCCTGTCTCCCCCAAGGCGGAGATACACCACTGCTCAGCGCTCGAGATACAGATGGACAGACCCCTCAAAGTGTACCCATATTGATGAGCCTGTATATGGCCTACCTCTTGTGAGTAGCCCATTATGGGGGCCACATTAAACTGTATCTAATGTACTACACTTAGTGGCGCTTTTTTCTTCTTTTTTTGTCTGTTTACTACAGAGTGAGCTGTGCTCTGGATTTTAAGCTGACACAAGTGTATGGACTTATACTGATAATACTTTGGACTATTATTTGTGTGTTCGCCTTTCTGCCCATAATCCACTTTATTGTCCTGAATCTGATAGAGACATGCCCTTCATAAACCATTAAGTCTGGGAGATTCATTTAGATGTCATTCATTATGCCTGCCTGACTCAGTGGCGGCCCATCCATTAGGGGCACCCGGGCACCGCCCCCTCTATCCACACCACCCCCTATATGTATAATAGATAGATTCATGCATAGCATAAATCTATCCATGGCCACCGCGGCCACTCCCTATTCATGCGTCCGGCCCCTTTTAGGGCACTGGGCGTATGAATTACAGCGGGCAGGTTTTTTTTTTTTTGAAGCACCTGATTAGAGCCAGAGGCTCTAATAGTCTTCAAAATAGGGTGGGCTTGGGTCTCAGAGAATGCGCTTTGATGCCACCCAGGTGTGTTACAACAGTGAATGAATGTTCGCTGTTGAAACACTGATCCTCAATCCAGCCAGTCAGAAGCGGTGTGAGACCCATTTTCCATTTGGCCGAAAAAGAGAAGACTTCCGATTGGCCGCCGAGGAAGAGTGAGGAAATGGAAGCTGACGCGGCCTTGATGACCCATGGAGAGCAGGAGAACGGGAGGCTGCCACCACCGAGCAGCGGAAGCCACCGGTGATGAGGTAAGTGCTACCAACTGACCGCAACCCGGGGGGGGGGGGTGTTGGCATACTGTTTGCCCCCAAAAACTATTCATCGACATTAAACAAGCAGCCAGGCAATGCCCATATTTTTCCCATGACAGGTTCACTTTAAGCAAAACAAAAAATAAGCAGCACAGGCACCAATCTTTAGGTATAAATTCTGTAATGCACCTGTCCACAAAACCATATCATGTCATTATCATACCTCCTAACTTTCTAAAATGGAAATGAGGAACGTCTATTAGCTAAAGTATGCAGTTATAGGACACACCCCCTGTCACGGCTTCTTAAAGGAGAATTGTACAAAAAAAATTATTAGTTAAACCTGAAGTGCTTTTTTAACCACTATTATTCCTTTATATTGGCTTTTGGAATTTACAAATGCAGCAATTTAGAAATTAGATGAAAGGTTTAGCACTGGGAAACACCTTTTGATAGATAAATTGTGCATTTTATATACAACTATAAAGATCAGACCAAAATGAGGGACAAATGAGGAGGAAAGAGGGACAGAGGGACATTGCTCCAAATCAGGGACAGTCCCTCGAAATCTGGGACAGTTGGGAGGTATGCATTATTAGCTTTTTCTCAGTTGGCAGTTGCTACACTTACCTGACACAATAACACCAGAGCCGAAGGAATGTTGCTCGGTGATCATTTTCTTACTTCACAAACTTAAATAAACTAAACAACAGAGATTTCTGTGGCATCTCCTTGTTCCTGGCAATCCTCTGTGTCACTTTTGATTTGCTAAATTCCTTTATTAAAATCCAGGATACATTATATTTGTAAGCCTCAGATAGTACGTGCTTTGTCTCCTCTGTCTGGATGACTCTCTATGAATGGGGAAATACAAAGCATGGGAAATACAGTAAGGGAAGTAATGCAATATTTCACAATCTGCTGTTATTCTGCACACGGATGATTACTTCTCAGACTACTTAAAGGGCTCCTTTACACTTGCTTCGACTTCAACAAACATTAAAGCGCCTACCGCTTTTCAACATGCTTTTTTGATGCTTTTTTGCTTCTGCGATGCTTTGGTGATGCTTTTTTGAAGCTTTAACCACTTCAGCCCCAGAAGATTTGGCTGCTGAATGACCAGACCATTTTTTGCGATTTGGCACTATGCCGCTTTAAATGACAATTGCACGGTCGCGCAACGCTGCACCTAAACTAAATTACAGTTCCTTTTTTCTCCACAAATAGAGATTTCTTTTGGTGGTATTTGATCGCCTCTGCGGTTTTTATTTTTTGCGCTATAAACAAAAAAGAATGCCAATTTTGAAAAAAACACAATATTTTGTACTTTTTGCTATAATAAATATCCTCATTTTTTTTAAAAAAAAAAGCTAATTTTTTTCTCATTTTAGGCCAATATGTATCCTTCTATATATTTTTGGTAAAAAAAATCACAATAAGCCTATATTGATTGGTTTGCACAAAAGTTATAGCATCTACAAAAAAGGGGATAGATTTATAGCATTTTTATTATTATTATTTTTTTTACTAGTAATGGTGGTGATCTGCAATTTTTATCGGGACTGTGACATTATGGCGGACAAATCGGACATTTTTGACACATTTTTGGGACCACTGGCATTTATACAGTGATCAGCGCTATACAAAATGCACTGCTTACTGTAAAAATGTCACTGGCAGGGAAGGGGTTAACACTAGGGGGCGATCAAGGGGTTAACTGTGTTCCCTGGCCGTGTTTCTATCTGTAGAGGGAGGGGATTGACCTAGAGCAGTGGTGTCCAAACTATGGCCCTCCAGTTGTTAAGGAACTACAACTCCCATCATGCCTAGTCATGTCTGTGAATGTCAGAGTTTTACAATGCCTCATGGGAAGTGTAGTTCCGCAACAGCTGGAGGGCCGTAGTTTGGACACCCCTGACCTAGAGGAAGTGACAGATCGTGGTTATTAGCTATTAGGAACTCACGATCTGTCACTCCTCACAAAACAGAACAGGGATTTGTTTGTTTAAACACACACTTCCCTGTTCTGCCTCTCGTGCCCGCGATCGCTCGTGGCCGGTGGTCATCATGACCGTCGCCCATGAGCATCGGCACCCCCGCAGTGCAGCGTGAGCGCGCCTGCTATCCCGATCCCACGAGCCGACGTATAGCTAGGACAGTTCGCGGGATCGTGCCGACCTGCCACAGTAAAATGACAGCGGCTGGTCGGCAAGCGGTTAAAGAGTTTGTTACCCAAGCATTTTATATTCCTGATATGTGCCTGCTGTACCATGTATGTTTATGAGAACGTATCCTGTTCCCTTTGTATTGCTTCCTTTGTGTGAAATCCCTGGTGTTCCCGCTAGTCCCCTTGCTGTCTTATTAAAATATGGCCACCACTAAGCTGAAGAACACACCGTGGTCAATTCTCTAGCTATACTGGAAACCAGTGGCGGCTGGTGGTAAATTTTTTTTGGGGGGGTGGCAAACAGTGCATTTACAAACCTGGGTGGGCTCCGAGCGCATTCTCAGAGCCCCGTGCCCACCTTATTTTGAAGCCTATTAGAGCCTCTGGCTCTGATCGGTGTTTTAAAAAAACACCCACCCCACATTGAAATTCATGCGCCCGGAGTCCTGGATGTGGGGTGGTGGCAATGGATAGTGGAGGCCGTGCCATGCACACTTAATGGACAGGCCGCCCCTTCTGGGAACTCACTGTGCTTTCCTCCAATGATCAGACATGTCCCCCATGCATAGACATTCACTGGGAAGATCAGTGTACTGTTTCTTCTCCTCCCCCAGCTCTTTTGCAGCTCAGAACGGAGGAAATTTAATTGATTCTAAAAGAGGGAAAAAAAGGGTATTTATAATGTGTTTTTTAAATCTATTCTTGGCCTTTTTTTTGTTTATAGCGCAAAGAATAAAAACCTCAGGTGATCAAATACCACTAAAATAAAACTCTATTTGTGAGAAAAAAAGGACATCAATTTTATTTGGGTACAGTGTTGCATGACCGTGCAATTGTCAGTTAAAGTAACGCAGTGCTGTACTGCAAAAAATGGTCTGGTCATGAAGGGGGGTAAACCTTCTGGAGCTGAAGTGGTTAATGACACTTGGCAGATGCCCTGTGCTGATACCTTCAAAACAAAGCAAAGCCAAAGCTGAATTAAAACCTCTCAAAGTCTACAGGAGCTTCAGCCGAGCTTTGCCAGACTTCTAAAAAGGTTTTGAATACGCTTTGAAGCGGGGTATAATTTTTAAAACTATGCAAACGCAAGGTGTAAACAAGACTGTAAGCCAACCATTATATTTAGTGACAGGGGCTTTGACTGGCATTCAGAGAGCTTTAAAAAAGCATGTCCGAAGGGGCTGTGTGACCAGAAATGAAGGAGGATGGACACATAGTTAACGAACTCCGAGACGACGGGACTCCCTAGAGCATCTAGAAGCCATTAAAAGCAGACTTGAGATCACAAAGAGGATCCGGGAGTGGCAAAGAACCGACAGACCTGATGGGGAATGAAAACAAAAGGGGGGAACCCGGAAATTAGGTAAATTCCGGAGCCCAGCCGGGACTCCGGAAAAAAAAGATGGCGCCTGCAACTCATCTCAGCACAGCACAAGGAGTCACGCTGCATGAGCTGAGGAGGGAGAGAAAGCACACACGGAGCTGCAGTTCAAAGACAGCATGGTATCGCAAGCTGAAATTAACAGCCCACTCAAACAGAAAAGAAAACTTAACAATCCAGAAGGCAATGTAAGTGAGGCTTCTCATAACTATGATATCACAATGTGTAACAATCCATATGATGAAAAACTGAATGCCATCCCCACCTCAGGCCAGCCTATATCAGATTTAACCATTACAGAAATAGTAATGTCTTTAAGGGGTGCTCTGCAACAAGACATGATTAACTTCATGCAACAATCCAAAAGAAACATTAATGCAATTGGTGACAGAGTAGACTATATAGAAAATAAAATGTGTGACTTCACTGACGCACACAATGACCTAGTTGAAGCCCATTTTGAAGTAGAAGATGAATTAAAAAAACTAAGATTAAAAGTGGCAGACCTTGAGGATAGAAGTAGAAGGAATAATATTACATTTTGCGGTATCCCTGAAAATGTTGAACCCCAGGACCTAAAAAAATTCATAAGAGGAATGATAACCGCGCTAATGCCTGCGGTCCCACAAAAGGAGCTGTCAATTGACCGGGCACACAGGCTGCCTAAGCCCTCACATATTCCAGAAATATTACCCAGAGATGTAATCACAAAAATACATTTTTTCAAGTGAAGGATCAGCTAATGCAATATGCACGTCACCACTCACCTCTCCTTGACCCCTACTCAGGAATCATGCTATATTCAGATCTATAACAAGCTACAATTTTAGCACGCAAAAATTTGAATTCAATAACTAAAATACTCCGGAATCACAGAATAATATATAGATGGGGATTCCCCACTAAATTACTGATCGAACGAGAAGGCACTTCACACTCTATTCATAACATGGAGGAGGGCCTGAAGATCTTACATTCATGGGGCCTACTACCTAACGGAGGAGATGATATCTCAGATAAACCCTTACCTGGAAAACTGCCTCAACAATGGCAAACTAAACAAGGAAGAACCTCATCCTCCCCCACCAAGGAACCTTTTGAATCATATAAAAATGTATTTACACTGATGTGCATTATTGCAAGATTATCAGCTTTAGCAAATCCTAATCGCAGGGACTCAAATTAATGGGAACCCTAAGTCTGGGTAGTTTTGTTACTCCCCCTATCTAAGGATAATGGGTACAATTACAATGTACACTGGAGTTGCATCCCAACTCCCAATTTCTTACCTTACTTTGACCAAAATGTATGTTTCACTGTTATGTTTTCACTTTACAAGATTCAAGGTGCAACACCATCATATACTGGACGTAAAAGGTAACAACAAGAAGAGCAGAATTGAGGTAATATTTTTATCAATTACTAATAAGTCACATTTAACAAGCATCAACTGCCACTTAAACTAATGTCAATTAATACCAGATGACTCAATAGTCCATATGAAAGAAGAGCTCTCTGGAATGATGCATTAAAATTCAAAAGCGATGTAGTTTGCATACAAGAATCACATTTTGCAAAAGATAAAGCACCCAATTACTCACACCACAAGTTTCCACAAATTTTTGTATCCAACAATAAAAAAAAGAAAAAGGGAGTTGTAATTGCAATTAATGACACAGTCGACTTTCAGCTACTGGAACTTAAAACAGATAGTCAAGGAAGATATATCATTCTGGCAGCAAACATTGACAACACAGCTTACACAATCATAAACATATATGCTCCTAATAAACATCCACAAAGATTTATGCAGAAAACAGTAATGACAGCAAGGAAATTACAAAAAGGCCAACTTATACTTTGTGGAGACTTTAACGCACCTCTAGATCCCATTATGGACACCTCCAAAAAGGAAAACTCCACCAGATTTGGACTGAGCAAGATGCTTCACGATGAAGACCTATATGACTCATGGAGATGGCTACACATCACTGAAAGGGAATATACGTTTTTTCACATGTTCATGAATCCTTCTCCAAGATAGACTATTTTATTACAGACAAATACCTTATGCAAAAGGTAGTAGATGCCAAAATACATAATATAACTTGGTCCAACCATGCACCAATCACGTTAGAAATCCAAACAGGACTAAATTGTTCCAACAATACCTTATGGGGAAACAATACCTTTATTTTATCTCAAAAAAACAATTTGTCTGTAATAAAAAGAAACCTAACAGAATTTTTTGAATTCCATAAAGATGACTCCTTGAATACTGCAAATTTATGCAAAATTAAAACAAAAAAATATAAACAAATTACTAAATGACATATCTAGCCTAGAAGAAACACATACAAAAAACCCCAAAGATTTAAATATAATGCAAAAAATAATCAATCTCAGAATGGAACTAAGATGCGCTTTAATAGCAGACCACGACAGATACCTAAAAAGAGTAAAACTAAACCACTATTCCCAGAGTAATAAAGCTAGCAAATCACTAGCAAATCAATAACGCCAACGACAAAACAATAATAAAATATCTAGGATAACACATCATACAACTGGAAATACTCACTATAATCCCCAGGAAATAGCAGACTCATTCGCAGATTACTACAAATCATTTTTCAATCTCCAGGAAGACAAAAATACCTTACAACCTACACCTGAAAGTATAACTGACTTCTTAAAACCAGTAAACCTACCAAGAATTGACCCTACAACCCTTGAACAACTCAATGAAACAATATCACAGGCAGAAATTCTTAAAGTTATCAAGCACCTACCCGTAAACAAAGCGCCAGGAAGTGATGGATTATACTATAAAGCTTGTGCGGATATCTTAGCCCCACACCTAAATAAACTGTTTAACCAAGTAGCAAATACCAGTCAATTTCCCAAGGAAATGTTAGAGGCAATAATAATTACAATACCAAAACCAGAGAAAGATCCCACACCCCCCCTAAATTACCGACCCATATAATTATTAAATACTGATCTGAAAATTTATGCAAAAATCTTGGCCAATAGACTTCTAGAAATAACCCCATATCTCATAAAACCCGACCAAGTAGGATTTGTTAAGGGAAGACAGGCACCAGATGGTACGAGAAGAATGCTAAACTTGATTAACCAGATAGACAACGAAAGAACGCCTTCCCTTTTCTTAGCTATTGATGCCGATAAGGCATTCGACAGAATGCACTGGGAATTTATTTCTAAATCACTAACAAATTTCGGATTTAATGGATTTATATACTCAGCTATCATGTCACTCTATACACAACCCTCAGCCAGAGTATTTACATCAGGCACAATCTCAAGAAGATTCAATTTAACTAATAGGACTAGACAAGTTTTCCCTTTATCCCCCCTTATTTTTTCACTGGCAATAGAACCATTAGCGGAATCCATGCACATAAACCCAAACATTAAAGGCATAAAAATAGGACAATATGAACACAAAATCTGACCATTTGCAGACGATATTATATTATCATTAACTAACCCAGATACATCATTACCTGCTGCACAAAAAATACTAGATACTATGGCAACGTATCCTACTACATGATCAATCAAAACAAATGTCATGTACTACCAGAGAATCTAACCACTGACCAAATTAAGAATCTGCGTGAAAAATATGGATTTAATTGGGATGGAACATCTTTATCATATTTAGGAATTAAACTTACTTACCCTCCCTCCAAATTATATGAAAATATTTTCCCCGCACTTCTAGAAATAATTCACAAATATCTTCAAAATATCCAGAAAACGCAACTCACATGGGTAGGGAAAATAGCAGCTTTCTAAATGCAAATGCTACCTAAAACCCTATATTATTTCCGCTCCCTCCCTACTGTAATTTCTAACAAATTTTTCATGCAGAATAATACGAAACTTAAAAACTTAATCTGGAACGGGAAAAAACCCAGAGTAGCATGTTCTATACTGACTTCCAACAAATTAGTAGGAGGAATGGGATTACCAGAAGTTAAAAATTATTATTACGCCTCGCTACTAGATCAAAGGAAGCATTGTTTTCCTCTTCAGACACTCTTCAACACTAGGACATGATATGTAAGCACTTTCTATGGCTAGCTTCCTACTTAAAAAAATTAACATCCCCAACCTACTCAGTATTAAACCCACCCTAATAGCATGGAAACACATCCTATCCAAAACTAAAAATGGGGACAATAATGGCACATTACCATTACCTGAAGCTGGTAAGCCAAATGGGGGTGGAAAATGTGCGGAATGAGTAATGACTGTTGCATAAGTCTGTTGAGATGTACCGGTTCACAAAATGCTTGAACTGCTATGATTATCACTCTCATCCTAAATGAAGGAAAGTGCCTTTGTGGCCGGTTAAAGTTGCGGATTCAGCCTTGCATAAAATGTTCATTTAAGTTGTCATTACTGTTACGTATGGCCCGTGGCAAGGACCAAGAACCCCCTTTGTTATTCACCCATGATTATGACTGTCACATTAATCCAGATTGTGTAATTATCCGCAGGCCTAATAAGAAAGACATTCAGCATTATATCACCATTGTTAATGCAAGAGGGGAAACCCTACAGTTATCAGATCCCAGGTATTACTGGTGAATACTATTAAACTGTGTCAATTTACAGAAATCACTGTGGATTACAAATGTGTGCTTTGTGGAGTCAGGATGCTCTAATAAAAGCTACTCTGCCTTCAAGAGAAAGTTGCCATAGGGAAATTCCTGTTTTGCTGTGCTGCTAGACTGTGTTTGCTGGCAGTAGCAAGGAGTGCCCACTTGAGTCATACTGGCCTGTGTTCTGGAATCGCCAGTGTGCCTCCCTCTGAAAAGAGACAAGCTGATTCTTCAGCGTAGACTTCAGCGTATCCTGTTCTTCATTGATGAGGAAACTATTCTCAGTCCCAGGCTGTATGGACAGACTTTAATTTCAAATGCAAAAGGGTCTGTTGAGGGACCTCGCCCTCGGGAAGTAGGGTCCCTTGCACCAAGGCATGGCTTATTGTTTTTTGATTACAGCCATGCCTTTTGTCCCCGGAGTTATCCCTGCAAAGAAGGGTAACTGCTGGGAATGTTGTTGATATGTGATTGCACCCTGAGTGAATTATTGATAGACTTTGGGCCTCCAAGGACACCGGGTGTTAGTCAGATAGGTAGGAGCAGGGGCAAAAAGGTCAAGTTCTCACCTTAAACTTGATGATGGACTAAAAAAATAAATAAACAAATACAAAATATATATATATATATATATATATATATATATATATATATATATACACACAGTATCTCACAAGAGTGAGTACACCCCTCACATTTTTGTAAATATATCATTATATCTTTTCATGTGAAAACACTGCTGCAATGTAAAGTAGTGTGTGTACAGCTTGTATAACAGTGTAAATTTGCTGTCCCCTCAAAATCACTCAACACACAGCCATTAATGTCTAAACCGCTGGCAACAAAAGTGAGTACACCCCTAAGTGAAAATGTCCAAATTGGGCCCAAAGTGTCAATATTTTGTGTGTGGTCACCATTATTTTCCAGCACTGCCTTAACCCTCTTGGGCATGGAGTTCACCAGAGCTTCACAGATTGCCACTGGAGTCCTCTTCCGCTCCTTCATGACGTCATCAGCGAGCTGGTGGATGTTAGAGACCTTCAGTTTGAGGATGCCCCACAGATGCTCAATAGAGTTTAAGTCTGGAGACATGGTTGACCAGTCCCTCACCTTTACCCGCAGCTTCTTTAGCAAGTCAGTGGTCGTCTTGGAGGTGTGTTTGGAGTCGTTATCATGTTGGAATACTGCCCTGCGGCCCAGTCCCCGAGGAAGGGGATCATGCTCTGCTTCAGTATGTCACAGTACATGTTGGCATTCATGGTTCCCTCGATGAACTATAGCTCCCCAGTACTGGCAGCACTCATGTAGTCCCAGACCATGACACTCCCACCACCATGCTTGACTGTAGGCAAGACACACTTGTCTTTGTACTCCTCACCTGGTTGCCACCACACACGCTTGACACTATCTGAACCAAATAAGTTTATCTTGGCCCCATCAGACCACAGGACATGGTTCCAGTAATCCATGTCCTTGGTCTGTTTGTCTTCAGCAAACTGTTTTGCAGGCTTTCTTGTGCATCAACTTTAGAAGAGGCTTCCTTCTGGGACGACAGCCATGCAGACCATTTTGATGCAGTGTGCGGCGTATGGTTCTGAGCACCGGAAGGCTGACCCCCCCACCCCTTCAACTTCTGCAGTAATGCTGGCAGCACTCATATGTCTATTTCTCAAAGACAACCTCTGGATATGACGCTGAGCATGTGCACTCAACTTCTTTGGTCGACCATAGTGAGGCCTGTTCTGAGTGGAACCTGTCATGTTAAACTGCTGTATGGTCTTGGCCACCGTGCTGCAGCTCAGTTTCAGTGTCTTGGCAACCTTCTTATAGCCTAGGCCATCTTTATGTAGAGCAACAATTCTTTTTTCAGATCCTCAGTGAGTTCTTTGCCATGAGGTGCCATGTTGAACTTCCAGTGACCAGTATGAGAGAGTGAGAGCGATAACACCAAATTTAAAACACCTGCTCCCCATTCACACCTAAGATCTTGTAACACTAATGAGTCACATGACACCGTGGAGGGAAAAGGGCTAATTTGGCCCAATTTTGACATTTTCACTTAGGGGTGTACTCACTTTTGTTGCCAGCGGTTCAGGCATTAATGGCTGTGCGTTGAGTTATTTTGAGTGGACAGCCAGCAAATTTACACTGTTATACAAGCTGTACACTCACTACTTTACATTGTAGCAAAGTGTAATTTCTTCAGTGTTGTCACATGGAAAGATATAATAAAATATTTACAAAGTGTGAGGGGTGTACTCACTTTTGTGAGATACTGTAAATATATATATATATATATATATATATATATATATATATATATACACACACACACACAAGGACTGTTCTCTGGCTATATTGGCCACCAGGTGGCGAGAAAGTGCCAACATGAGTGAGCTCTTGTTTACCGTATGCAAAATATTTGATAGGAATTGCTAGAATAAATTAAGTTCTAGGATTGTTATGGAAAAGGGGTGGCACCCATGTTTTTCATGTAAATTAAGATATGCTATAGTGTGTAATTGCACACTTGTTTTACTGCTCTCGGCTGAGAGTAATTAACATTTAATCAACATTCAGTCATGTATATTCAAAGGTAGCTTTTGCTTTTACCCATTGTTCAACTTTAAGATGCTGGCTGCTGGAAGATAGAATGGCCACGAGGAAGTAACTACAGCTGCCTCCAACAAGAGAAGTGGTGAGTGACCCAAAGGATATGAAGCCAACTCATGAACCTTCTCATGTATCTTGCATTGGTATACCAAGAATAAAATACTACTAGAACCTTAACCACTTGAGTACCAGCCTGTAATATCCCTTCATTACCAGGCCATTTTTCAGTTTTTAACGCTGTGATAGTTTCACTGACAATTACTCTACCATGCTATACTGTACCCATTTTTTTTCCAGATAGAGCTTCCTTTTGGTGGTATTTAATACTTTTATTGTTTTTTATTTTTATATTTTTACTATAAAAAGAGAAGAGGACAACACTTTTGACAAAAGAACACATTTCCCTTACTTTCTGTTAAAATAGAAATACAGAATAGTACGAACACCCCCAAAATGACCCTTTTGTCAGAGAGCTTACCTGATTGGGCGTTGTCGCGTGCCGGGGTGCGTTGGTGCGCGCTTTCCTGCGGGTGCTCGGGCACCTGCTTCTGTGGGCACTGGTGTTGGCATGCCGGCTGGCCGTGGTGGACGCGGTGGTGCACGGGCACGTATGCCTATGGGTGCTGCTATGCATTCGCCTGGTGGCGCTGGTGTGCATGCCGCTGTCCGGGGGCGCGCTCAGGCGCGTGCGGGTGCCTGTGCGTAACGGTGCGTGCACGAACGCGGTGTTTGGCGCCAATCAGCCTATTTAGGCTTGCTTCTCCCTCTGAGCAGTGCTGCCTGATCAACAGCTCCGTGCCTAGTTCCTGTTTCCTGTTTCCTGTTTCCTGTTCCTAGTTCCTGTGATTCCTGTGTTCCTGATCTGTTGACGACCCGGCTTGCCTTTTGGACTCTCCTGACCTCCGCCTGCATTTGACCCCGGCCTGTTTGACTTCGCTTCTGCCTGCTCCTTCTGTACCTCTGCTGCCCGCCTGTTGCCAAAACCCAGCTTGTGCACTAACCTGTCTCTAACCAGCTCCTGTTCAGCATCTGTTGTCTGTGCCGCTGACTATCATCTGCTGTTTGAAGACTGCTAACCTCCGGAACATGGACTCCTGCACAGGCTCTCATACCACTCCGCACTCGTGGGCCTCCTGTCTGCTCTACCAGGGGCCGCGAGTCGGATACGTAAGGGAGCCTACCCTCTGCCCAAGTGGACTCACCGGTCTGGTAAGTGAGAGACTTGACAGTATCAGGCAGCCATGACCGAGTCCGGGCAGGGGGCCTCCCCCATGGATGAACTTTGTAGGCACCTTGCGGGCCTTACCCAAGCAGTCAAGAGCCTACAAGAAGGCTACACCAGATTAGAGGGTCAGGTCCAAGCCCTCTCAGCTGCTCCTCCCCCCCAAGGGGCACCATCTGCCGGACTCTCCTCAGCACCCTCCGTAGTAATGCTTCCTCCGGAACCCAGGGTACCCACACCTGAGAAACTTACTGGAGATCGTCGCAAATACCGGGCCTTCCGTAACGCCTGCGAGCTTTACTTTGCGCTACAGCCTCGCACGTTCTCTCTGGACGCCACTAAGGTGGGATTTGTCATTGCACTGCTGTCCGGCAAGCCCCAGACTTGGGCTCATCATTTACTGGAGCAGAAGTCCAGATCCTTAGATACCCTGGACGCTTTCTTTCTGGCAATGTCCCAATTGTACGAGGACCCTCAACTTACTACTACTGCTGAGGCAGCCCTGCATTCCCTGCAGCAAGGCCGCAGAGCGGCCGAAGACTACGCAGTTGAGTTTCGTCGTTGGAGCTCTGATACAGAGTGGAACGACGCTGCCTTGCGTCATCAATTTCGGATGGGGTTATCTGATCCCCTTAAGGATGAACTGGCACGTGTTGGAATACCACAGACTCTGGATGAACTTATTAACCTATCTATTCAAATTGACCGACGTCTGAGAGAAAGACGCTCTGAAAGGTTCTCTGGTTACCCTCGTCCTATTTGGATGCTCCCTAGAGTTCCCAGTTCCCCCAACCAATTGCCTCTCTCCTCTACTTCAACCACGGAAGCACCCGAACCCATGCAGCTTGGTCTGCTCCGGCCATCCCTTACCCCGGAAGAGAAGATGCGCAGACGTACGCACAACCTATGCCTGTATTGCGGGGAACAAGGACATTTTGTGAGGACCTGCCCTAACAAGATACGTAAGTGTCTGATGTCTTCTTCCGCTTGTGCATCTGTTTTGCCCAAACCTGGTAACCATTTGACTATCTCTGTTGTATTACAGCTTCCCGGAAAGAACATCCCGGTGTCGGTCATTATTGACTCTGGAGCATGCAGTGGCTTGATCGATCAAACCTTTGTCAATAATCATGGCATTCCTCTTCAACCTAAGACCCAGGGTCTTGCAGTATTCCTAGCTGATGGCTCTACCCTTAGTTCAGGTCCAGTCACCTGTGAGACTGTTCCGCTACTGGCCACCATAGGCCCGGAACATCAGAAACTCTTACGTTTGGATGTCATCTCCTCCTCTCTCTTCCCAATCATTCTCGGAATGCCCTGGCTACAGGCACATAACCCCAGCATTGACGGGTCCACAGGAAGAATCCAATTCTCATCTGACTACTGCAGGCAACATTGCTTACGTGGGACCCCCGTCTCACCGACTCAATGTCTTTGTTTGGATTCGGATACCAAACTTTGCCCATCTCTTCCCGAGGCCTATCGGGACTTCCAGGATGTCTTCAGTAAGAAGGGGGCAGAGACTCTTCCAGTTCACAGGCCTTATGACTGCCCAATAGAACTTTTACCTGGAACCGAAGTTCCCTTTGGAAGGATTTTTCCACTAACTGAGCAAGAGCTGGGCACCTTAAAAAACTACATTGACGAGAACTTAAAGAAAGGGTTTATCCGCCCTTCCACGTCTCCAGCCGGTGCAGGCATTTTCTTCATTGAGAAGAAGGACCACACCCTACGTCCCTGTATTGACTACCGGGAATTAAACAAAATTACTGTAAAGAACAGATACCCGTTACCCTTAGTACCCGAGTTATTCCAGAGACTGGGAACCGCAAGAGTTTTCACCAAGCTGGATCTCCGCGGGGCATACAACTTAATTCGCATAAGAGAAGGGGATGAGTGGAAAACAGCTTTTCGTACTCGATTCGGGCACTATGAGTACCTTGTCATGCCCTTTGGCCTGTGCAACGCACCAGCCACCTTCCAGCACTTTGTCAACGATGTATTACGTGACTTCCTAGACCTCTATGTCATAGTCTATCTGGATGATATTTTGATTTTCTCCGCCTCTCTGACCGACCACCGCAGGCATGTGCGAAATGTTCTCACCCGACTTAGGCAACATGGGCTCTATGCAAAACTTGAGAAATGTGAGTTTGAGCTTCAATGCATTCCGTTTCTGGGCCTGATCATCTCCCCTGAGGGCATCAAGATGGATCCCCAAAAGGTATCTGCTATCCTGGACTGGCCTGCACCTATTGATAAGAAAGGGGTACAACGTTTTATTGGCTTTGCCAACTTCTATAGAAAATTCATAAAAGGGTTCTCTTTGATAATCGCTCCTATTACTGAACTTACCAAACAAGGAAGTCGGTTTTGCTGGACTCCTAAGGCGCAGTCGGCCTTCGAGGAACTCAAGGCTCTATTTACCTCAGCCACTATTTTAAAACACCCCAACCCAGCTCTACCATTTGTGTTGGAAGTTGACGCTTCCGAATTTGCAGTAGGGGCCGTACTCTCACAACGACAAGGCACCAAAGCTCTTCTGTACCCTGTGGGGTTTTTCTCACGAAAACTCTCACCTTCCGAGAGAAACTACGATGTGGGTGACCGTGAACTCCTAGCTATTAAGGCGGCCTTGGAGGAATGGCGTTACCTTCTGGAGGGTGCTGCTTATCCCATACTGGTCTACACGGACCATAAAAACCTGGAAAACCTGAGAACGGCTAAGAGGTTAAGACCCCGGCAGGCCAGATGGGCACTTTTTTTTTCTCGATTCCAGTTCCATGTCACCTTCAGACCCGGATCCAAAAATATTAAATCTGACGCACTCTCACGAATGTTCCATGATTCGGAAGAAACCGCACCTCCAGATACCATCCTTCCCCCTGAGAATTTCTTGCTTCTTCAGGAAGATCTAATCTCTCGAATCAGACGGGCTTCTATGGGGGTGACGCCGCCCGCTGGGACCTGTACCAAGGATGGCCTATTTTGGCATGAAGACAAGATTGTGGTCCCCGAAGAACTAAGGGTACAGGTATTGGAACTGTGTCACGATCACAAATTAGCTGGACATTTCGGCTCACGAAAAACGAGTGATCTGGTATTACGTACCTTCTGGTGGCCTCATCTCATCAGGGATTGTAGAAGGTTCATTGATTCCTGGAATACTTGCGCTAGAAGCAAAACCAGCCGGGCCAGAGCTTGGGGACTGTTAAAATCTCTCCCAGTCCCAGAGAGACCATGGAGCATGATCTCAATGGATTTTGTCGTTGAACTCCCCCCATCAGAAGGCTTCTCCGCTATCTTTGTCGTGGTAGACAGATTGTCTAAAATGGCTCATTTTCTCCCAATGAAGGGTACCCCATCGGCCACGGAGACGGCTGATATGTTTATTAAAGAAATTGTCAGGCTGCATGGAGTTCCGAAGAATATAGTTTCTGACCGTGGTGTCCAATTCACCTCCAGATTCTGGAAGGCCCTCTGTGGCTCCTTGGAAATTGAGTTGGCATTCTCCTCGGCCTACCATCCCCAGTCCAATGGGCAAACTGAGAGGACGAATCAGACGCTGGAGCAGTATCTCCGCTGCTTCTCTGCATTCTCCCAGGATGATTGGGCCCCCCTACTCCCTATTGCGGAGTTCTCTTATAATAATTCCTTGCATTCAGCCACCAACCAGACTCCATTCTATGCCAACTATGGCTTTCATCCGACCTTTTTACCTGGATCAATACCTGAATGTTCTGTTCCTGCAGTATCTGAGACCTTGAATTTCTTCTCGGTGAACAATAAGCTATTACAAGATACCATGGCCAAGGCCCAAGAAGGTTATAAGAAGGTGTTTGACAAAAAGAGGCGTGGAGAACTCGTGTTGGAACCTGGTAACCCAGTATGGTTATCTACCGCCAATCTAAAACTAGGCCCTAAGTTCCTGGGTCCCTTCCTGGTAAGGAGGAAAATTAATGATGTGGCCTACGAGCTTGATCTGCCGAATTCTCTGAAGGTGCACCCGGTCTTCCATGTATCTCTCTTAAAGCCGGTTATCCCCAATTCTTTTGTTGGCCGTACTGTCGGTCCACCCAAACTCATCCTTGTAGACAACGAGGAGGAATTTGAAGTAGAGGCAATATTAGACTGCAGAAAAAGACGAAATCAAACCCAATACCTCATAAAGTGGAAAGGATATGGCCCTGAAGACAGTTCATGGGAACCAGAAGATAATTTGCATGCCGGGGAACTCCTGCAAGCTTTCAAGGACTCACATGCCTCCAAGTTGGCCCAAGTGGGCATCCGGTGTCTGCCCTTGAGGAGGGGGCACTGTCAGAGAGCTTACCTGATTGGGCGTTGTCGCGCGCCGGGGCGCGTTGGTGCGCGCTTTCCTGCGGGTGCTCGGGCGCCTGCTTCTGTGGGCACTGGTGTTGGCATGCCGGCTGGCCATGGTGGACGCGGTGGTGCACGGGCACGTATGCCTATGGGCGCTGCTATGCGTTCGCCTGGTGGCGCTGGTGTGCATGCCGCTGTCCGGAGTCGCGCTCGGGCGCGTGCGGGTGCGCGGGTGCCTGTGCGTAACGGTGCGTGCACGAACGCGGCGTTTGGCGCCAATCAGCCTATTTAGGCTTGCTTCTCCCTCTGAGCAGTGCTGCCTGATCAACAGCCCCGTGCCTAGTTCCTGTTTCCTGTTTCCTGTTCCTAGTTCCTGTGATTCCTGTGTTCCTGATCTGTTGACGACCCGGCTTGCCTTTTGGACTCTCCTGCATTTGACCCCGGCCTGTTTAACTTCGCTTCTGCCCGCTCCTTCTGTACCTCTGCTGCCCGCCTGTTGCCAAAACCCAGCTTGTGCACTAACCTGTCTCCAGCTCCTGTTCAGCATCTGTTGTCTGTGCCGCTGACTATCATCTGCTGTTTGAAGACTGCTAACCTCCGGAACACGGACTCCTGCACAGGCTCTCATACCACTCCGCACTCGTGGGCCTCCTGTCTGCTCTACCAGGGGCCGCGAGTCGGATACGTAAGGGAGCCTACCCTCTGCCCAAGTGGACTCACCGGTCTGGTAAGTGAGAGACTTGACACCTTTTTTGGAGAGCAAGGCAATCTCATTTTTATCACATTTTTTGGAAATGAAGAAACATGCTGGTATTGGGAGGTTTAAACATGGAGCTTGAGAATGCTGCACTAGATTGAGTATAGTACAGTTCATATACACAGGGAGGAGGAAGTGAAGGGGTTAACATACTTGTCATACAGCAGCCAGATGGAGGTTAGAGTTGGGCAAACAGTTCAAGCCAAACAAAAGTTCGGCCCGAACATCGCCTGTTCGCCCGTTCAGCGAACACCCAAATTTGCAGGGCACTCGGCAGGATATTTGCTCCCCGAGCTCCTCACAATGCACTGCGCACTGCACAGTGCATTTTATGGCCCTAATTGGATGAAGCACAGTCATCAGTCATCAGTTATGATGACTTTGCCCAGTCTTGACTCAGTGCTCATAGTCCCACGTCACACTATAAAAGGCTCCTTCCCACAGGAACATTTTGCCGTGTGCTGTTGGAGTGAAGATAGATAGAGCAGGGCTCTGTTTGCTACTAGTGAGTTAGTGCATTATTGCAACTCTGAGTGTAGAGTGTCAGTGTAGTGTGAGTATAGTGTAGTGTCAGTGTAGTGCCAGTGTAGTGCAGTGTTTAACACAGCATTACATAACATTTAGTGCATCTGTGGACTTTGCCTGTGCTCAGGAATGGCACGTTTTTCTCTGTTTAGTGATATTGCCTGTGCTATCCAGCCACAGCATGCAGAGGGGGGTGGTGGACTGGCTTACTAAACCAACCACATCCTCCTCATCCTCTATCACCCAAGCTGAGACTACTGTGCAGTCCACCACAGCTGCCAGAGTGGCTTATTTTGCCTCCTTGTCCACAGCTACTCCTGCCATAGCCCCAGCATCATGCATGGAGTTGTCAGCTGAATTATTTGAACACAGCCTCAGCAACTTGCTTCTTGACGATGCACAGGCATTACTTGATTCTAATATTGATTCTGAGGTTGAGGAAGGGAGTAACATGAGCCTACAGAGAGGGGAGAACACTGATAAACAACAAATTGACAGTAATGTTCTCCCCAGCTGCAGCGTATTGCCAAGTTGGCTCCAGTGATGATGAGGGTGAAGGGAATGATGACGATGAGGTCATTGATGTGACTTGGCTGCCGGATAGAGCAGAGGAAGAAAGTGAGGGGGAGGCACATCCCTAATGAGGCAGGATGTCCTCCAGAGGCAGCCATCATGGAACAGTAGAGAGCAACCACCCTATTCCATCAGATTGTGGAGCTGTTATCTCCTGGCCCACTTCTCACAGCTCAGCTGTGTGGGCCTTTTTTAGCACATGTGCAGCTGATTGCACTGTTGCAATTTGCAATCTCTGCCAGGATCAAGCATGGCAAAAACACCAGCCATCTTGGTACCACATGCTTGCAAAGGCATTTAACCTCCCACCACTCAGCCTGTTGGCATCAGCACCTGAAAGCCACACAGAAGAGACACACTTCTTCTCCTCTTCACTCCACACCTTGATTGATGATGGTATAGTAAAGGGTGTTACAGGTCCTTGCAACACATCAGCAGCACACCACCAGCTGTAAAGTATAGCAGGCAAATTTATCTGCCCCAGCTACTACAGCAAAAGAAAAAAATATACTCCTCGCCACCCACATGCCAAGTGTCTAAATTCCAGCTTCTCCAAATTGCTGGCTTTGCAACTCCTGCCTTTTCATCTGGTGGATTCTGCCCCCTTCCATGAATTTTAAGAATGTGCTGTACCACAATGGTAGGTTCTCAGTCCCAATTTCTTTGCACATAAGGCCATTCCAGCTCTCTGCCATCATGTGGAAAGTAATTTTATGGCATTGTTGGGCAAGGCAGTCAGCAGCAAGGTCCTTACTGCTGAGACATGGTCCAGCAAGCATGGTCAGGGATGATATATTTTGTTCACAGCACACTGGATAACTCTGCTTGCAACTAGGAAGGATGCAGGACAGGGCTCAGTGCTGCAGCTTGTTGTGCCACCACATCTCCATACAGCTGGTGTTGATGATGTGTGATCTGGCAGCTCCACCCCCTCTTCCTCCTTCCCTGCTGAATTGTCCTATGAACCACCAGTACACCCTAAGCGTTCAAGGGGTTGCTAAATGAGTCAGGCTAAAAGATAACATTCAGTGCTTCAGCTGATCTGTGTAGATGACAGGAGCCACACCAGAGCAGGAAGGATGCAGGACAGGGCTCAGTGCTGCAGCTTGTTGTGCCACCACATCTCCATACAGCTGGTGTTGATGATGTGTGATCTGGCAGCTCCACCCCCTCTTCCTCCTTCCCTGCTGAATTGTCCTATGAACCACCAGTACACCCTAAGCGTTCAAGGGGTTGCTAAATGAGTCAGGCTAAAAGATGACATTCAGTGCTTCAGCTGATCTGTGTAGATAACAGGAGCCACACCAGAGCAAAAACTCTTTAAGCTCTGCAGGGGCACCCCAGAGGTGGTTCACGCCATGGAAGCTTGAGCCAGGAATGGTGGTATGCGATAATGGCCCTAACCTTCTGTCCGCCCTTCGACAGGCAAAGTTGACATGTGTGCCATGCCTGGCACATGTCCTCAATTTGGTGGTGCAGCAAGATCTTCTAAGGCAGGCCAGAAGAGTCTGTAGCCATTTCAGAAGGTCATATACAGCCAGTGCTTGGTTGGCTGAAATTCAGCGTCCACCTGCCCATAAATCGGCTGATTTGTGACATGCCCACCAGGTGGAACTCCACTCTGGCAATTCTGCAGCAGCTGCCCATGCAGCAGAGGGCCATCAACGAGTACCTGTGTGAGTATGGCACAAGGACAGGCTCAGGGGAGCTTGGCTTTTTTTCCCCATGCCAATGGCTGCTGATAAAGAATGCATGCACTGTCACCATTTGAGGAGGTGACAAGGATGGTGAGCCATGACAATGCATGTATCGGTGACACTATCCCTCTTGTGTTCCTGCTGGAGCATACTCTGTGTGGCATTATGGACAGGGCACTTGAGACAGAGCAGTGGAAGGAAGAGGCATGACTTCCTTTCCTCTCAAGGCACATTTTATGCAGACACCATTCTTGTGATGCCACAGAACTCACAAGAGGAGAGAGAGGAGGCGGATTCTGGCAGTTTTGGAGGCATTGAAACAGAGGAAGACATGCGCCAAACCTTAATAGGTGGTTTTCAGTCCCCAGAAGCCTTAGGAGTAGTACGTGGTTGGAAGGAGGCAGTTCCAGATAGTGTAATCCTCAGTGACCCCGAGGACTTTGCTTGTCATGCCTCTGAAAACTTGCGGTGCATGGGCTCCCTTATTCTTCAAAGCCTGCAAAAGGACAAGAGAATTTGTGGCATTAAGGGAAAGGATTATTATTGGTTGGCAACCTTCCTTGACCACCGTTACAAGGGGAAAGTCTCGGAACTCATCCTGCCCTCGCAGAGGGAGCACATGGTGAAATATCTTGAGAACACCTTTAAGAGGAGTTTATGTAACACCTTTTCAGACTCTGGTGGGTTACAGTCTCATGAAAAAGGTACTTTTGAGGCTTCTGTTGGTCAAAGGAGGAGCGGTGCAGAATGGGGCCACCTAAGTGATGCATTTAAATACTTTATTAGTCCTTAGTGCCCAGGGCTGTAAGCTAACACATCCCATCGGCAGTGTCTGCATCAAATGGTGGAAGATTATCTAGGAGTTAAAACAGACATGGAGAGCTTTCCAGTAGATGATCCACTGAGTTACTGGGTCATGAGAATAAACCACTGGCCAGAACTTGCCCAGTATGTATTTGAGCTGCTGGGCTGCCCTGTATCCAGGGTGCTTTCTGAACAGGCATTCAGCGCTGATGGAGGTTTGGTGACAGATAATGCCGCGTACACACGGTCGGACTTTGCAGCTACAAAAGTCGGACAGCCTGTCCGACATACTTCCGGCGTACCTTCGGCGGACTTGGGGCAGACTTTCTTACGAACGGACTTGCCCACACACGACCACACAAAAGTACGCCAGCTTAGTACGCTGTGACGTACACCAAGTCCGACGAGACTATAAAACGGAAGTTCAATAGCCCGTACGACACCCTTTGGGCTCCTTCTGCTAATCTCGTGTTTATCTCGTGTTAGTAGAAGTTTGGTGAGAGACGATTCGCGCTTGTGAGACTCGTATTTTTCAGTTCGTTTTAACTGTTGTTCAGTCTGTGCTTGTGAGGTTTGTATCTGCTTTTCAGTGCGTTTGGTCAGTTGGCATTGAGAAATCTTTGTTTTATTGGCCGCTCGTTCCTGATTTTCAGGTCGTTCTTCACAGGCCTTGCTGTTCTTCAGTGCGTTCTGTTTAGTGCGTTCTGACCAGCCGACCGTTTTGAAGCCATGTTACCTGTACGTACTCGTCGTAGAGCTTGTGCATTGTATGTGCTTGGTGCTGTAGTTTATTCTTCAGCCCAAGACCAGTCCATGAACAGGGCGAGGAGGAGTTCATGGACCAAGAATTGGTTGCTTCAGCGTGACCAGTTCTGTCACATGCCTTTGCTCCGTGAGATCCGTGAGAATAATCCTGAGGATTTCAGGAACTTTCTCCGGATGACGGACCCCGTTTTTGACCGTTTGGTGGCTTTGCTGACCCCCTATATCAGCAGGCAGGATACCTGCATGAGGCAAGCCATCACTCCGGAGCAGAGGCTGGTCGCTACCTTGCGGTATTTGGCCACAGGGAGAAGCCTGCAGGACCTTAAGTTCTCGACAGGCATCTCCCCCCATGCTCTGGGGATCATTATCCCAGAGACCTGTTCTGCCATCATACAGGTCCTGCAGAAGGACTATATTAAGGTAAGATATTTTTCTTTTATTAGCATCACATGTTCTTTTATGTAATCTTTGATAATGTAATGTATTTCTTGCTTCAAACACTACTTCCCATCATTGCAATATAGTGTGAATGTCCCCTTTTTATCCTCACACATGCTGGGATTTTTTCCTGTTATTTTTTGTCATGCATGTATAGTTTCCTTCAATAACCTTCCCAGCATGAAGTGATGGGAACATATCCACCTAGTCTACTCATTTTGAATGTATTTTGTTGGAGTGTATTTAGTGTGCTTATAATTAGCAATTAGCTAGATTTCACAACCCCCCCCCCACCTGAACTCACTCCAAATAGTGTGCTGCTAATTAGCAATTAGCTAGATTTCACAACCCCCCCCCCCCCACCTGAACTCACTCCAAATAGTGTGCTGCTAATTAGCAATTAGCTAGATTTCACAACCCCCCCCCCCACCTGAACTCACTCCAAATAGTGTGCTGCTAATTAGCAATTAGTTAGATTTCACAACCCCCCCACCCTCGTTAAAATTTGCTTGAATGTTCTGTGGTGTTGATTTGTCTAAAGCAAATCTATGTTGCACTTAGCAAAATGTATGTGCACTCTACAAGTGCATTTGTTCCAGTGCTTTAGTAAATGAGCAGAAGCTCTGCTGATTTCCATCATCAAATCATATGCAAGCCTCAAAGTGTTTTCATTAATTGCCCTTGCATGTGATTGTGTACTCTTTGCAACATGAATGCCTTTTGACATTACCTCATTTACTGTAAGCTGGTTAGCAACTGCACCTGCAGAGTGCGACAACTGCAGTCTTGTAGCCTTTGTTAGTCCCTAAATTCCTGCGTGTTGTTAAAGTAATTTTTTTTAGGGATTTCACAACCCCCTAAAATGTAATCAATGTTCTATCAGAGGGGGTGAGCAATCTGATAAGTGTGCCTTTTTCCATATTAGTTATTCCAGAAGAATTAAATTATTGAATGTTATACTGATGCTGGGGAATAATGTTTTTAATTGTCTAATTTTCTTGCAATGTTAGCTTCCAAATTAATTGATTTTGGTTTTCTTGTTTGATTCCCCAGTTTCCTTCAACGCCACAGGAATGGCAGACTGTGGCATCCCATTTTGCCAGCCGTTGGGACTTTCCCAATTGTGGAGGGGCTATAGATGGGAAACATGTCCACATTGTGCCACCACCCCATTCGGGGTCATATTATTTTAATTATAAGGGGTTCCACAGTATTGTTTTAATGGCGGTGGTGTCGGCACACTATGATTTTTTATATGTGGACGTGGGGAAGAATGGCCGGATGTCGGATGGAGGAGTATTTGCCCAGACGGAGTTCTGCCAGCGTCTCCAGAGTGGTGGCCTGGGATTGCCACCTGATGAGGATAACGTGGAAGGACTCCCCTTTGTCTTCATTGCCGATGAAGCCTTCGCTCTGAGCAAGCACCTCATGAGGCCATTCCCCCAAAGAACCCTCACCCCGGAGAGGAGGGTTTTTAATTACCGGCTGGCCAGAGCTAGAAGAGTGGTTGAGAATGCGTTTGGAATTCTAGCCAGCCGGTTCCGCCTGTTTCAAACAGCCATTAATTTGGCGGAATACAAACTTAATTTTATAATTTTATCGTGCTGCATTCTGCACAACTTTTTAAATAGGCATTCTGCCAATTATATAGGCACAGTTGGGCCTGAGGCCGGACAAATAGAAGCCAACCTTACAGGCCTGGATACTGTCCGTACTGGCTTGGCCCCCCAAAGTTCCCGTCAGGTTAGACAGCAATATGTTGATTATTTTATGGGTAGGGGGGCCATTGCAATGGGCCAGGATATCTAATTTTTTGACAATAAAAAAAATATTGCTGAAATCTGGCATTATATTTATTGCTTGCCTTTCTTTTGGGCTGTCTCCTAGGTTATGGTCGAGCAGTTGTAGTGCCAACTGTATTTGAATTTTAAAAATGTCTAAATAAGCTCCATT